>CABFPE010000492.1:578647-608910 GCA_900660155.1 Hofstenia miamia
CCTATATATTAATTTATTTCAAACCGCAAACCTCATTTGCGCATATTTCACAAGAAATGACCGAATTAGATTTCAACTCTTGAAGCTTCATTCTAAAACAATATCATTTTATTGTTCACTAGAATTATAATTATATACTACAATATTACGATGATCATTAAGATCCGGACAATATGCTAACAAATTATTTTTTTTTTCTGAATTCAAATTTTGTTCTAATCCGGTCCGAAGTCCCCCTTCAAGGGCTTATTTTTACGTTTTTATTGATGATTGCAATGTTCTACAATGTAGAAATTAACATTCATATATTGTGAAATTTACGATTTTGCAACTTTTTCTATCAATCCACTCAAAATTTTCAGAACTATTTAAATACGAAACTCGAAAAAAATGCACAACATTAACAGAAAACGCTTTTGAAATGTGGAATCTTGGATCTCTATGATCAGGGCTGATAAATTGATAATAAATGCGTTCAATTTACAAAACCTACAAAAGGAAATATGAGGAAACTAAAAAATTCAGTTAGGCCTACCAACATGCTCATTGCTTAGGGTAGTGCCAGTAACGAGCACGGACAAAAATGTACGGGCAAGGGCTGGGCATATGGGCTCTGCATGAATATTTGTTGTTGTTATACGAGGATCTAAAATCTTAAAATAATTTGTTTGATGTACAATAGGTCTATTCTATGTATCTATATATATATATATATATATATATATATGTTTCGGGTAACATTACCGTTCATATAGATTTATCATGGAAATAACAACACAGTACATAAAATATTACAAATAAAATTAATTACATTTTAAGGAATTCCATTTCACTGTCATCTTCTGACATAGCTTTAATAATAACATTGTACTTATGTACATTATATTGCAACGTAAGAAGCGTGAGTTAAACTTCAGAAAATGAATTTATGTAATTTACTTATTTTACAATGCCATACAAGCAGTGTAGTGTAGCATCTATTTAATTATTTTTATACTGTTTGATGTGTTGTCAATTATGTTAAAGGCCCGGATTTATATGCTTAGAGATATCCTGAAATATGCGTCATCAAACAACGCACCGAAATTTCGAAAATTTTCTTTATATCATGTATAAAAACTACATTGAGGGAAACAGAAATTCAATTGGTGTACACATTTATACCAATAGTTATTTCAACCAAAACACTTAATTTTCTTATTGATGTAAACTTCATTGATGGCTATCAGTTTAAATTTTAATAGTACGATTGAAGGTTTTCTTGTTGCATTAAGCAATTTTAGATAAAACTGCTCAAAACCAATACACATGCCTAGGCCATTCATAGGGGAATAACAAGAAATTTGTTGCTAGTCCATAAATTCAATTTTTTCTGGAAAACAAAACGTCGCTTCTCGTGACTGATTAGGTATGGATGGTAAAGATAAACATTGTATTGTTCATTACCGGCGGCGTTTGAGTTGCTCCATTATTATTATTACAGAAAATTACCACAGTAAAATGTTTATTCAAAATTTATTCAAATATATCTCAATTATATCGCTCTTATATTACTACTATCATCTTCATTAACTCCGTACATGGAAGGTAGTTGACATAAGACTGGCATAATGAGAGACTTTATGCAAAAATTTATTATACTAAATTGCATTCATTGGAAAGAAACAAAACAGAGAACTTTTGTAACGTAGCATTGAAATGTGGCAGGTGCATTTGATAAACCAAACGCCATATACAACCATTTGAATAAACCATATGGCGTAATGAAAGCTGTTCTTTCGATATCGTCAGGATGCATAGGAACTTTCCAGTAGGCTTTGCATAAATCAAGACTTGAGAATATTTTAAATTTACTGGCATTGTAAAGAATATCGTCTATACATGGTAAGGGATAAGCGTCTTTAACAGTGATGTCATTGAGTTTTCGGAAATCAATACATAGTCAAGTTTTATTTCTTTGTGTAATGAAAGCTGTAGGTGATGCGTAAGGACTATCGCTTTTATGTATAATACCAATATTTAATAATTCCGTAATTGTATTTAGGTATTCTTCTTTGTGGTGTTCTGGAACATGACGAACTTGTTGTCAAATTGATTTGTTAGAAGTCATTTTGATGTGATGATATTCACTGACTGCTTGGCTGACACTAACAGTGCCAAAGTTGAAGGCTTTGTTGTATTTTGTGAGCAAGTTGTTTAAATCTTTGATTTGGTTAGAAGTTAAATGAGGATGTGAATCTGAATCGATTTTTGGTATTTTAATCGATGTGGGGAGTTAAATCAATGGGGGGGGGTGATTGGTTTTCGTGAAAAACTGTAGTTGTGCTTTTTGATTGTTGTTGATTGAGAGAAATCATTTGTTTTTTAAATTCTTCGAACTGTTCTTGAAGATTACTTAATCTGTCAACGAAATTTTGTTCAGTGGGATAGGCTTTGAGCAATTGTTTTTCAAGATTTTCTTTTTAATTTTGAGAATCGATGAGGTTATTTTGTAAACTTACAACATCATGGGGAATTTGTTGAAGATCTTCAACAGAAGCACAATTTGCTGCTATCATTGCTTCACATATTCATAATCTCTAAACACTATTTTTAGAGCTCTTTTTTGAATTGCTTCTAATTGATTTCTTTGTTCTTGTGTAATGCTGTTGTGCCATAATAGGACAGCATTTCAATTGATGACCTTATAAGGGCTTTATATATGGTGATTATATCTTTATTTGGAACATTGCTTCTCTTTAATTGACGAAGATAGTGTAGTTTTTTGCAGCCTTTTTTGTTATGCAATCTATATGGCTGCCCATTTTAGGTTGTCTTGCATTTGTATACATAACAGTTTTACACATTTATTTCTCTTGACTGGGCCGCTTGGCATTAATATTTCTGGAGGATATTCAAAACTATGAAGAAAAGAAATTGTTAATTCTTTAGTTTTTTTAACGTTGATTTCTGCAAAGTTTTCGTTACACCAGTTATACACTGTTTGTACAACATTATCTGAATTTAAGGATTCTGCTCTACTTAAATGGTGCCAAGCAGTAGTGTCATCAACAAATTTGGTGTGAAATTCATAATCCATTAGTAATTTATTAATGAATAATATATATATATATATATCCATGGACCAATGCCTGCATGCGCCCTTTTCCAATCCGACACTGTACCGTCAGGTAGACGATGATATCCACTGAACAATCGATGGAGTAACTCCGATTTCATGCAAAAGAGATATAATTATCGGATGACTAACAAAGTCAAACGCTTTTTTAAAATCGAAAAAGAATATTCGCAGGTAAGTGTTCTTTGTTTCTAGCAGAGACAGCCAATGGTGTAAAACTTCAATTAATGCATGAAATGTAGAACGACCAGGTGTTCCTCCAAATTGTCTGGTATCTAAAAATTTTAAAATTTTAGGCTTTAGTTCTTTGGCAATAATAATTTGTTCAATTAATTTAGATACTGAGTGAGTTAAACAAACGCTGTTTTTGTGCTTCCTACAGATTGTTTCAGAATAATCTGCTGTTAAGAATGATGTACTGCCGATTTATATGCAAAATTTTCGATTTGGGTAATAAAAACTGGAAAAAAGGCGGATAAGCTAAAACTGTCTGTACTAATTTCTTTGCATTATCACAAATGCAGTAATATGCAAGTATCAATGAAATGCTGTTTTTAAATATACAAAAAACTTTGAAAAACTATTATCGGAAAAACTCTCTTCCCTTACAGTTTAAGATAGCAAGTGAAGACACTAATTCAATAATTTCCATTTTGAAAATGGTATTGACGAGTGTACAAATTTCTTGTAATGTTTAAATAAATTTGAGGTAAGGAACTCCTTGGCTTGAGGATATATTTGACCATCTTATTCCTGTAGTTCTTCAAGATAAGACCAAAGAAATATCTCCGAAAATTATCGTAGTTTCAGAACATATAATTTCTTTAGTATTTTGTAAGTATTACTATATACTAAAGCAGAATTAATAAAAATTCGTGCATATAAATTATCGAATAGTTGTCATGCATGTCAGAAAGTTCCATTTCGCCTGAACTTTCACCTGCAAATTGTACACCAATGAAAATTTCAGCAGACATTGCAGGTCTGCCGGCAGCCAAAGACACAACTATATGAATAGCAAAATTTTCAAAAAACCACAAATGGTGTCCATCTTTCATGAAATTGTACGATGATACTGGTGAACTAAATATAGAAAATAGACTAGAAAATAAATTAAATATTGAATGCTACATTGTCGATTTTAAACAAACTTAGAGAAATCCGTTTACATTATAAACAAACGGCAAAAAAGAATGCAGTTCAATGTTAAAACGTTAACTGGTAAATCTATAAAGATTGAAGCTGCTAGTTTTAATAGCATCAATTATGTAAAATGGAAGATATTTGAAATTGAGGGAATTCCAGTGGATCAACAAAGACTGATTTTCAACAAATTTCAATTGGAAAACGATAAAAGACTCATTGATTACAGCATAGAAGAGGAAAGTACTTTACATATGGTGCTATGTTTGTGAGACATATCATTGGATTTTTTATCTAATACACATGTGAGGTATATTTTAGTAAACATCTTAATTTTAACTAGAAATTATGGTATTGACATCTTCAACGAGCATTAATCATTTTCATGGTATATAATTAGAATCAAGTTAAAATAATATTCGATTGCGGTAATTAGCGAACAGTTTAAATCGAAATTGATATCAATTGTATTTCAACAGTGTTCATACCTGGTGGCTGGTGCATTTATAATTTTCTATGTGGGATCTCAGTAGTGATCAAGTGGCGTGAACAATACTGTCCATAAACTGGAAAATATTGCAAAAATAGCTATCCTTAAAATCATTTCGCATTTTTTAAGTTTTATGTTTAAATTTTGCAAGTATATAAGAAAAAAGTGTGAATATGTATATTTGTGCTATGTAGTATTTAAATCGAATTTTTTATTTCTAAATGTGGAAAAATTATTCGATGATCCACACTATTTAGCCCTTCAATAACTTCCATTCATCATGAATTACTCTAGTTGTATCATTCTTGTGACATACATTGAATCTTGAAGAAAGATATTTTAATTTCCACATACTCATACGTTTTCCAGATATCAAATTTGCCAAGTGGAAAAAAATTTAATGTCACTAGAACATTGGACCTCATTTAGCTTTTTATTGTTGAAATAAAACGAAGCGATAAATTGATTTGAGAATCTCAATAAATACAATATGGGCATTGCATTTATTAGCAAAAATGGAAGAAATGCCTAAGACATCGTAATATCCAAACAACTAATTCACATTTATGGTGAATTACTTTTAAAATATAAATCACCATCAAATAAGAACAATCCAAAATCTTCTATGAAGGAATTTATAAATAGAATAACTATGTAATGGTGTTTTGCTGGCGCTCGAAAACCGTGGTCAACGGTGATGCAGACAAAGGGCAGCAACAAGTACACAACCATGCGATCTCATTTATGAAAACTCCAATTTTAGATGCCCAGTTAATTCTTTTCCTCACGTTGTTTAACCATCTGAGAAAAAAACAGCGTTTTTGACTCGGATTTTGATGAGGCAAATATACCGTAGGGGAATAGCAGCAATACACTATTAGCACCGTTACACTCTATAAAAAAATTGAGCATACTCATGGTTTATAAAATTTCACCTCTTGCCAAGATCCGAAAGCGCTTTTAGTTATGCTGTGAGTATTATTACATATAAGGAACTGAATCACCCCAAAGGACGTTAACGAACTCATTGTTATCCACTCCTGCCAAAACAATAAACTTATCTAAGCATTTGTGTTTGTAATTGTTACATTTAAAGTTTTTTTTAGATGTATATTTAGATGATTACAAATATAAGATACCTTGCAACTTTTAGTCGAACGTTCTAAGACTTTTATCTCAATTTAGATCAATAGTCTATAATAGACGGACTGCGGGTTGTCTTTCAAAACGGGTCGGGCTCTGCAAAGGACACAAAATATTTCCAGCTATAGTTGCCAAAATTTAGCCGTAGCCAGTAGTTAGTCACGAGAATAATCGCAGAACTTAATAAAAGACAAATGTCAAATTTGAGTAATTTGCGAACTTAGTTTACTTAATAAACATAATTTGAATCAAAATGCAATTTGTTGTTAAAACACTAACAGGGAAATCGATTAATATTGAAGCATTCAGCGATGATAGTGTCAACCAGTTAAAATCGAAACTACAGGAAAGTGAAGGACTTCCAGTTGGTCTACAAACGTTGATTTTTGGAGGACAAAAACTTGAAAACGAGAGAAATCTGGTAGATTACAATATACAAAACGGAAGTACAGTATATCTGATGATTTTGCTGCGGTAAATGTTAGCTAGAGCTATGGTATAAAATCTGAATAAAAATATGTTTATTGCGATTCTTTAAATTTATAATATTTTCTGAGGCAACATCTTTGTCAATTACTTAGTGTAAGAAATAATTAATAAGAATTTTAAGCAATACACAAATCATCACAATCAACGTTGGGTATTTATATAATTAAGATAATACACTACATATTAGTAGTAGAGGAAGAGTAGAAATCTAGCGCAATTTGACCTTTGTGACCTTGGCGGGGTTATCTGGCGTGGCTATGACGTAATTGTGGACTTCGACTATCTGGCGATGAAGGTTAATTATATACTTCATGATAAATACAAACGTCAGTTGTTTGTTAATATGTTAATGCACATTTTTAGCAACATTTGTTTAAACTTTTAATTTTCATGTGTTTTCGATTGTGAATGGCATCTCTTTTAACTTGTTTATTAACCATTAATTTAGATAATGCCGTGTGAAAATCATATTTTTAAATGCTAGTTTTCTCTGTGTGGTAAGAGTATGTGTCTGCGGAAGCATGTATTTATTTTTTTCAATTTTAAAAAATATGTTTCTTGGAAGTATTTATTAATTACAACTTTTATCGAAAAAATATTCAGTTTCTCAAGCGAAATGTTTGAAAATCCAAATTACATTAAAACATATAATAAATATATCAAAATATATAAAATAATATATATTACAACTTTGTCAACAATATATTCAAATGACGTCAGAGATAGACAACATTACATCGCCAGATGGTCAAAGTCCACAATTACATCATAGCCACGCCAGATAAATCCGTCAAGGTCACAAAGGTCAAATTGCGCTAGCAATATATTACAGGTTAGTTTCACAAAAAGTATATAATTTATATTACTCATTTTTGAATTTCTTCTTTTCATTTGTATACATATAATTTTATATTCACATGTAAAGCTTTACTGACTATTAGGCTAATAAGTATGCTTTATACTGATTCAACTAAATCATGCATTTTTATTTTCTCTCTCTCTCTCTCTCTCTCTCTCTCTCTCTCTCTCTCTCTCTCTCTCTCTCTCTCTCTCTCTCTCTCTCTCTCTCTCTCTCTCTCTCTCTCTCTCTCTCTCTCTCTCTCTCTCTCTCTCTCTCTCTCTCTCTCTCTCTCTCTCTCTCTCTCTCTCTCTCTCTCTCTCTCTCTCTCTCTCTCTCTCTCTCTCTCTCTCTCTCTCTCTCTCTCTCTCTCTCTCTCTCTCTCTCTCTCTCTCTCTTTCTATATATATATATATATATATATAATATAGAATAGAATCGTGTATTTGGTAAAACTATAATAATAAACTGCGAAATTCAAACTACTTTAACTAAATAAACAAATCATTACACTCTGATTTGATAAAAATGGTTATAAACACAAAAAAAACTGATGTTTTCTTCTTTCTGTTTTATAACTTTCTACAGTCGGTAAAACTTTAGGAACCAGTTGAACTTAACGAAATTAATTTTTTTCTTTTGGCTTTATGTTTTTACGAGTAGGTATACAGCAAGAACTTCTTGTTATATATGCGAAGCAAAAGCCCGCGCTTAGGATTCATATTTTTTCGGATCGCGGGTATGTTTCAAAGTGATTTATCAAGCAAAGCTTCAAATTATTAAAAAGGAATTTTTTTAACTTTAACACAATATACTAAGTATTTTTCAATTTTTCAGTTAGAACTAAACCTCTGGCATAACATTTACAAAGGTTGCAAAGTTAGATATTCTTATATGTCGTGAACAAGAAATGCTTGTTATCTATCAATTTAGAGATTCAAATAAATAGTGTGATTGGAAAATTTAACAGATCTTCTATTATGAGGATTAGGAATGATAGTCAAATAGATTTATGACCGTTCTTAAGAGGTTCATTTTTTTGTAGGAAATCAACTAAGTGCCTGCTAAAATGAACTGAAACGCTAATTTGGACAAGCGAATACTGGAGTAGTTATGCTAGGAGAATCCAGACGCATTCTTTTAAGGGATATAGAATATTTTTCAGGATTGGGGTTGTAATCGGCAAAAATTATTGATAAAAGTAGTTGTTGCTAATGATCTTAAATAAAATATCTTTAGCTTTCTTTATTGCTACACATTGTTGCTCTTAAAAAGTTTATTGCTTTCCAAAATGTATTTTTTTGTGAACATTGCACTCAGAATTAAGGGTGTTCCACTTCTAAATCAGACGCCGTAAGATAGTACTTCCTTGGAACTCCTTTGTAAGCTGTAACTCACTCAGAAAATATACCATATATTTTACTTTTTGAAATCAATTACTTAAATATCACCTTATTGAATATATTCTACTAGAATCTAAGCCAATGTATTCTAGGAATATACAGATCAATGGAATCAAATACTTTGGACAAATCTACAGATGCAATTGTCTCAAAATTGTTACATTCGCGATAAGGTCTTCAATTTTCAGGAGTGTAGAAAAAAACATCAGATCGAGTGACTTTTGCGAATTGAGTATTCGAAAGTATATATTCGTGATAGAGATAAGTGTAAAATTGGTAAAATATTAGTTTTTCGAAATTTTTAATATGCCGGTATGTCAGGAGGTTCGCTTGATTTATTGTCTGCTAGCTTATTTATGATTTGAAAAACTTCGTATTGAGTCACAAATTGGAATTAGAGAGAACTTGGTGAAATTTTGTAGTTAATTTTTTTTCAAGTGTAAATGGTAACAAAGGCCTAGGTTAGTGAATTTACTGAGTGCATTAACAATATCCTTGGATTTGGTTAATATTCGTCCATTTGTATTTCAATAAGATACAGGTGTTGCATATAACTCTTATCTCTGTTCAATAAATTGTTAATAAAATCCCCATTACGTTTAGAATAACTCATTCTACCCAATTTTGTGCTACCCTTAGTTCAATATTATATTTGTTCCATACCCATACAATCTTATAACTGTTTGCAACTTCCGGTTATACATTTCGTAACTAAGTTTTTTAGATTGGAAGTTAACCAGGAAGAGCGCGTTATTTGATAAGTAAATTTTCGCGCTTAGGCAAAATTCTCTTAATTGGACAATCTAAGTAGTGGATGAAGTTTACATTCTCAAACTTCTGCCCAGATTTTTGCGTTTGTATGCTTCATGTTCTTAGATAAACTTCAAGTAATAATACAATTATCTGAATAGGGGAATTCACTGGAGGCATACCTAAAATCGTTAATGTTGAAGAGTTGTTACTTAGTCTAGTTGGTATACTGGAATTCATTTATTTATTTATTAATATAATTATTTATTAACATTAGTGCTTTCTACAATTAATAAAATAAGTGTACAAAAAGATCACTATTAAATACTAACTATTTATTATTTATTTTTCTTTGTTGCAGAGCTAAGAATGATAATTCTTGGTTACTGTGGTAAGTAATTTTGTTTCAAAATTTATTTGCTATTTAGTTTACTTTTTTATCACTAATTTTTAATTGATAAGAGAAGATGATAACATCAGATATTTGTAATTTACGAAGCAATTCTATAATTGGTAAAATTATTCCTTGTTGAAAGAGTTTTGAAATGGTTTATAACTTTCTTTTTAAACAAGTTAAAATATGTATACTTTGATACAACCAGATATTTAAACATGTTCTTCGAATTTTAGTTGGTTGTCTATTAAAACTCCCAAATATTTTATTATTGGTTATTATCAATATACAGCTCTTTCTTTATTCGTTCTTTGCTTAATTTATTCATCTGCATAAAGACTGTCTCTTCAAAATTTAGAGACACAATGTATGAGATATAAATTGGATTAAAGTTCCCTGATGTTTGTAGTAGATTAATGTATCGCCTGCATATAATTTACATTTTGCTTTTATTTGATTTGAAATATTATTTATATAGATACTGAATAACAGTAGTACCAGAACAGAGCCTTGTGGAACACCTCGTTCAATTGTTAAGAGATTTGATGATTCATTTTTAAATTGCACAAATTGAAATCTATGACTTAACTAATCAAAAATTAGTGAAGATAAACTAGAATCAAATGTGTAAGTATCTGTCAATATTTTAATCAATATTCCATGATCTATTGAATTGAATGCCTTTGCAAGATCTAAAGCGATAATGTTCTAAAATCAACAGTATCAAGTAAATAATTCAATTTATGTCTTACAGTATTTTTCAGAAGGTTGATATTCATCACTATCAATTGATATTTTTTATTTTAGAGTATATTTTGATTCGTATTCAATTGCTAAATTAAATTCCGAGACAATAGGAGGTATTCATTAATTCATAAATGTTTTTCTTTTGTAGTTTTGCACAATGCATACCTCGATCCATAAACTATCAAAATATGTTATCAATCTTAAATTTCTGGGTTAAGGTGTTTTGTAATTGATAGTATTACTTCCCGTTCCTTAGATTTATTGGCAAAATTTAGGTCCCTGTCATAACAAAATAATTTATAACCCTAGGGTCCCCAAGTGCTATCACCAATCTATGTTAGAAAAAAAAGATAGAAAAGAAAAAATATCTACATCCAGAATTGCTTTGTACAATACAAAATAATGTTTGCAACTCTAAGTAGCGTCAAAAAACAAGACAAATACAACAACAAAGACACATCCAAAAATTCATATTTACAAAGACTATTATTGCTAGTTTGAATTGTGGCCAATTTAGATGCGCTCTATTGAATAATCAGGATTATAAAATTTAAACCCTCGCCATTTGTAATACATAATTTATAAAATATTTTTATAGATTTTGATAAATTTTTCCTAAAAAACTCAAATACAACCCTGATAAGATCGAAAAATTCTCAATGGCGGATTCAAGGGGGAGTGCTCAAAATCATTTATAAACCAAGATATCAAAAAATGAGCGTTTGTTTTTATTTATAATGAATAGTACATGTGCTAAAAAAATTTAGAGAGTTCACGCCCCTCAACGAAAATGGCTCGATTCCAATATTATATCTAGGAAAGGTAAATTAATATTTGATGGCACTCCCATTAGTCAATTAAAGAATTTTAACTACTTGGCCGCTATTTTTGATCAGCACTTTATATTTCACAAACAGCTATTCTTGGTTATAAAAAAAGACTATTTCAATAAAATGCGTAATTCCATTAAAATAAAAATGTTTTGTGGGGAGCAGTACTTTGTTACAAAATTGTTTTTATTATAAATTTAACCAAAACAAACTAATTGCTATGATATGAAGAAAAGCTAATTGCTGGACACATCTGAATTGCATTTTAAAGGGATAGTATTCTTGCTAACATGTTGATTGTGATTGGTCAATCATTTTCACAACATAATGGGTTGATATTTAGACCAACAATACTTCCCAAGTTCATTAAATCATTGTTTATTTACTTAGACTTATTATTGTGAATAAATATATTTTTCATTGAATTTTCTTCATTCCGAAATGGTTGTTTTTTCAGTAGTAACATCAAAATACTATTAAGCTTTTCTAATCATCTGAAGACTTCCATACAGTCACTATGAATCAGGAAAATATGTTAAAATAGTTTACATTAAAAATAATAAGAAACAGTACTGAAACTAGAATTGATACAAATTTTGCTGCATTTATTTGGCACAAAACCGATTCAAATTGCAATTTTTTTGATTTTCAAATTGTCAAACTTTTCTAAAATTATAAATGCCTCAAAGTTCGAAACAATGTTAATCTTATAGCGCATCTAACATTTCAAAGCATTTGAAATTTTATTTTCTAATTGTAGCTTAAGGAACTATTAAAATGATAACACTGTGTGACATAAAATTTAGTTGCCTGGTTTTTTCACTGATTTCGGTGCTAGAAATGGGAATTTGAATGCCATTTTACACATAAAACTATACTTTTTAAGTAATTTGTATTCTAAGTTTTGGAAAGTTCGCATATTATTGTTTTTTGAGTGAATGTCTGACTATATACGGCATTGTGACATTGTACAAGGCTGGTAAAAAGAAACCGTACCAGTGTAAAAAAATACACTTTTTCAATTGTAGTATGATTTATTTAAACATATATGCAATAATAAAGTTTAATTTTATTTTAAGTTTAATAAATGGATAAATAAATATGTGTATTGATTGATATTCTAAGCATTTGAGTAATTGTAAGACACACATACTGCTCGCCGTACAATGCGTTGGTTTGAAGACCATGGCATCAACGTCCTGCAACGGCCGCCAAACAGCCCTGACCTAAATCCAATCGAGAACTGCTGGGCTTATGTGAAATCTTGTCTTGATGAAGAGGTCATACATGGAATGGAGCAACTCTTCCAAAGAGTAACTTGGCATTTTCAGAATATGGACCGCAACTTCATCGTACACTTCAATGCCAAGAAGATGCCAGTCAGTTGTTAAGCGCAGAGGAGCCAAAGTGGACTATTGATCTCTGTGTTAAAAACAGTCCTTTTTATATTGATATATCCATTTATTAAACTTAAAATAAAATTAAACTTTATTATTGCATTTATGTTTAAATAAATCATACTACAATTGAAAATGTTAATTTTGTAAAATTTGCTTTATTGTATCTTTGTGCTTTTTGTATTCTAATCGGACAATTGAAAAAATGTATTTTTTTTACAACGGTACGGTTTTTTTGCCAGCCCTTTAGTTAAATCTTTCCTGCTACTCATTTCCAACAATAATTGATTAACAAAGGTTTCTCTGTTGTGACGTGTCATATTGGGATCACAATAGGGAATTTTTTTTAAATATACTTTTATGCCCCTTGCATTCTACAGAACAACACTGAACTGTGCTTATGACAACATTACTCAGGCTTTCTCTACAAATATCATGGTTTCTTATAAATGCAAGATCTGTGTTACAAATGTGAATATTATATTCTGAAAAATCGACCCTTTATAAAAATATTGGATCTTGACACCCAAATAATATATTCTTAGGTATTTGAAGATAAAAAGTCTTTGTCATTTGCTATTCTTATGTTTGGCCTGAATCAAAAAACCACAATAGTAACAGTTATTTTTATCTATTACTAAGGATTGTTTCCATATATCTTGATATCAACAAGACACTTGAACCTGCACTTCACAGGATTGAACTTAAATACTTAAAGGTCCTGATGTAGAAAATCGCATGTTTGGTCTACAAAAAATTTTGAAGGAGCAAATAATCCAATCTAATAGTGATTATTTCTATCATAATTTCTTATGAACTCCATTACATTTCAATAGCTGCAAAGCTGTCTTAGCATGAGAGAAATCAAAGTCTTCCTTTCAGCATTGAAGAGGTGGGATATTGCCAGGAATACCTACCAAACTTCATTTTCTGAAATGTCAATTTAATTTTTTTCATGAAAATTTAGGTTTGCTTAGTGATGAACAAAAAGAAAATTACACCAACAACTCAAGAAACTTACTAAGGAGTGTGGGTAAATCTAGAACATATTGAAATTTGCAGAAAACTAGTTTGGGAGCATATTTCGGCTTCATCAAATTTCTGTAGGCTCAAATAAATGTAAACAATCTATTTATTAGTTATTTGTTCACTAAGGAATTGTTTGTTGAAACCTAAGAGCCTTGATAGTATCTCAATTAAAGGTATTTGAAAACTACCATATTTAGGCTATATTTTGGACTCATGGCTTCTGGATGAACACAAAACATCTGCTTACATTCAAATCAAAATACAATTAGATGTTTGTGTACAATTATAAAAGTTATTTGAGGATTTTTAATATCTCAATCATAATACAATTTCTGATTCTTAAGCTTAATCTATTTAGGCAATAATTTAATTTCATGTATAGTTTCTACTATGAAAAAACCTCAAATTCGTTTTTAGCAACATCAAATAGAAAAAAAAGACTGAAAAAAAGTACTCAACTAAGAAAAAATATTTTTTGTCACAGTGTAATTTATCCTTTTTGCCGAGACAGCATCTTAAGAAACGTTATGTGCTAAAAAATATTTAAAATTAATCTTGATGAAAGCTAAAATAATTATAGGATCTGTAGTCCCAATATGTATCAAAGTTTGAAATTTCAACTCTAAACCAAACTTGCGAATTAACTGAAATTCAAATCAAACTTTAAAATGTTAATCTACACAGAAAACTCAAAACATGAAATTTTTGGTAGGCACCGAAAATAGAAGTAAATTCTGCGTTTTGACAATATTGTAATTTGATTGTAGACAAAAATTTTCCACATTTAAAATGATTCACTCACAAACTTTGACTTTCGTTGTTTTACAACGTACAGCATAAAAGACAAAAAAGACAAAAACATCAGGTAGCATGGAATGAAAACACATTTTAAAATAATCTCTTTAAGAACTAATGTCTATTGTAATAATTTTAAAACAAAGACATACTCAAGTTGAGCATAAATAAAAATCGAATTCCTAACTTTACAAATACCATAAATAAATATGAAAATTATCAGATATATAAAATGGAATGCATAATATTGAAAAATGTACAAATATAAATAAATAGTTCAACTTCCTTTCGCAATTGATGCTGTAAATGAATGAGAGTAAACCTAAACAAATAAAAATGAATTACTGCTATGAAACAGATAAAAATGTCAAAATTTTTGACATATGATCATGATAAGCTTACAAATTAAATAAGTATTGGTAAAATTTGATGTAACATAGATTGCATAGCAATGAAATTGCATTTAAGAATTCTCTTTTTCGTCATTAATTTTTTCTTGAATAATCGGTGCAAGCTGAGTATGATTATCGGCTGAACTAAGCGTTTACCTTTATCTAGATTATCCTAGTCTATGAGAAAGATAATCACTAGTTAAAATTGGTGATACATTAAACCAAGTTAATAAATATGATAGATCCAAAATTAAAATAATTTTATACTATGCAAAGAAAGCTACACCAGGACGTAATAGAAGCTGTTGATACTATCAACTAGATAGTGACATCGTATACTAGATTTCGGGCATCATATCGGATTCAAGTATCAAATGCTCCGGCTAGATTTCGGGTATAAAGCTTAGATTTAATGATCAAAAAGTTAATCCTCACTCGGACCCGGATAATGCTTTTTAAATCATTGAATACTTGCAATAAGTTTTATGCGCTATAAACACAGATAATTTGATTGAAACAAGGCAGAGCCGGTATTTTCGTAACCAAACTGATGTAGGTAAGTAACCCAAATAAATCAAAATTGGTTTGAATCTATAATAGAGAAGCAACGCGATCCTTTATACACATTAATAAACTAAACGATGTTTATTAACGTTCGATTTGAAATACACACAGTATTTTACTTTTCTAATTTTTTTGTCAACTCGAAAGGCGTTTCAATTATATTTTAACTCTACTACAGGTTACGGTTTCATTCTTGAACCCATTTGATGGCAGAAATACGCTCTGCTACAAACTTAAAATGCGAAAATGTACTTTGATCAAATAATAATTATTGGCAAAAAAGTTTACCAATCTAAAGGTAAAGCAAAGTATTGAAAAATTCCTCATTCAAAACTTGAGTGCTGCATGTTACTTGCAAATTCACTGTTTTTGATGTTGATTTCTGAATTCCTAAAAAGCAAATAGCTGCCTTACTTAAAAACGGAATAAAGAATATCAAGATTCAAAAGTGTTGTCGAATTGACTACGAAAAAGCACACACTGGCATTCCAACATTTCAAATTTGAAAAATTCATCTAATTAAATATCATTTTAAAATTGAAAAGAAATCATTAATCATTGGTACCTAAAGAAAGAAAGAAATGATTGGTACTAAAAGAAGATTCAGTATATAATGATAATGACCGAAATAAAGATTGTCGCAATAAATGTGCAGATAACGTTTTTGCGTTAATAATTGACAAATCTATCAGAGATAAATGGTCAAATTTGTTCACTTAGAATTCTAAATTTGGTTGTGGTAAAGGTCTTTTAAAGATGGCTGAGATGAATTTACAAGATGAATGGCGTCCGAAACCTATCGAAAAAAACAATGCCTTTAAATTGATTGATTTTGCAAGGCCATATTAGAACCCATCATATTTCAAAAAAGGTTTGTTTATATTTGGGAATGCCTTGAAACCTGGATGGTAAACGGAATGATAGTAACTATTTTTGAGGAAGTCACTCCATATCTGGGCCCTTTCTTAGAGCAATAAGCATTAACTTGCATTAATTGCATGGCTAAATTTCAAAATAGCTTTTCTGGTTAGTGTTAATCAAATGTCAGTATTATAATACGACAAAACTAGTGAATGTCAACAGAATATATTAAAAAATGACAACCTCAATAATTGATAAGAACCAATGAGTTAATACTCTTCTGCCATTATTAACACAATAAGGGATGACCATCCTGTGAATGGATGACTCCCTTTGCCTTTACCGGTTTCATCACTATACTGTTCCCAAACATAGCCACTAGATCGATATTGGTTTATGACATTTTTCATCAGATCTCGGCGTAGTGAATGATAAATATGATCAGCCTTTGATTGATAAGGCCCAGGAATCTGCCGGTAGTGTTGTAAAGAACGCAAAACAAGATAATTAATGTTCAACCACACCTAAACTTAATAAGATCACCAAATCGCATATGAAAGTCAATAGCGATATCTAAATAAAATACGATTTCCCATTTTATACTGGCTCTCAAACTTACAAACAAATGTCTTACTCAAAAAATTCATAAAGATGCATAAAATGAATCATATATTGGCACTTAAATTTGTTAAAATTACAAGTATAATGTATATTTTATTGCATTTACTAAACCAATAATTCACATTTCTAATCAAACATATCAAATAAAGTAAGAGGAAAGCTAAAATATTCAGGGTTGGCATGCTTAAAACAAACTGTTTAAAATACCACCCATAGAAAACAAATAAAACACGTTTAATGTTTTTGAAAAAACAGCTGATTTTTCAAGCAATTGAATTAGCGGGAACTTTTAACAATTGACGGCTATTTCATTTAGAAGGAACGCTGACTTGTTCACTTGAGTTTGTTTATTTTTTTGCATTGCGCGGTCCATTTTCAGGTGACGTTGTAGGTAGAGACGAAAAAACGTTTTCTGTTAATATTTTACTTATTTAATGGTTGCTATCTCTATATCATTCAAAGTAATGAAGATAATAAACGTGTTTTTACTATAAAAAATGTTTTTAAACACAAATGTTTTAATACACAAAACTATTAATGCTGAAATACCTGTTCCCTACTCGTGGCGTACGATACACTGTTAGACAGTTTAAATAATTATGCAACAATTCATGAAAATGGTCATGATTCTTTAATCACTGGTACCAAATGAATCATATGTTTCTTTAACATAACTAAATGAACTCATCTAACACTAAATTATTCAATCAAAGCATTGATTTCGTATTTTTCTGAAATTTAGTTATTAGTATTAATTTTTTTAAACTAATATATTTCATAATTAAAAATCAAATTACCTGTCCTCGCCAATAAGGTGGATCATGCTCTGTATTGCGTACCATGTACAAAGGATCTTTACGCGAAAGAGACCTAATGCCAAAAGGACTACGTAACGTATTTTCATCCTCGAGAATATCAAGCGTGGCACTCAGTTGTTTTGACTCGGGAGGAATTAGTTGAATAAGAAATGGGAAAAGTGAAACATAACCTAAACATGCTTGTAATTAGCAAAACCATAGCTCTCGTATTTATACAGAGTTGTTGAAAATGCTGGAAAAGGGCTGCGAGCAGCAACACTCGTTAATCACTGTGTTTTTCAACAATTGTGCACAGTTAAACTTTTATTGACCAAGATTTTTCTAGCATTTCTTAAATATAATTGTTGGTGGATCATTTAATTACTCTTAATGCTTCTATAATTAGATCACAATGCAAATTGTTCCAAATATTAGAGGTTGTTCGATGAAAACAAGGATAGGAAATACTGCTGTAAAATAAATTTATGTGATCGTGGATTTACTTATAATTAATTAGCAAGAAAAGACATTGATTCTCGGCCAAATTTATGTTTAAATAAAATTGAAGCTGCATGAAATTGTATTTGATATAGTGAGAACAATATGCAGGGTGTCCGTAAAGTCTGGACACATAAAATTAACTATTTTTCAATGTAGGATTTAAAATAATTTATATTTTTTGCATCCATGCTTCAAGAAAGATTCAAACTTATAGTTCTCAGTGGCCATTGAGGCTTAATTTAAAAATTTAATGTACTTTTTCAGGAAAAAAGTTCACTTATTTAGATAGTGGCGAAATTATGAAATTTTATTGTGTCCAGACTTTGTGGACACCCAGTATTATACTTTCGTCTGCATTCAGTAACATGATCATGCTTACGTGCAAAATTTAATGTTTTTAATGACCAATTAAAAGTTTTTGATAATAAATAGCGCTTTTGTATTAAGATTAAAAATAAAAATTTAATTGCGATAAACAAAATGCATGCAATAGCTGAACGTAATAATCTGCTCCGAAATTTCCGAGGTGGTATATGTATTTAACGCCAGAAGCAATTTTTATATCTTTTTAAGGAGAAAATTATCAAATTTTAAATCTTTGTCAATATCAACATCTAAATATGTAACATGATTACTTTGCTTTAACTGAACGCTGTTAACAGTTAATCCGATATTGTTTGTTACTTCTTTTACTTAATTGTGGGAGCAATAAAGGATTTTTAATTGATTGCATGTGAAATAGCTAGAAAGATTTTCAATATCAATTTGTAAATTTTTCGTGTCCCAAATACATCATTATCACTATTTATGAGGCAGTATCGTCAGCAAATTGATATATTTCACACGTTTCGTAATGCCATTTACATATATTACAAATAAAATTGGCTCTAGTAGAGTGCCTGCAGGCACTCTCAATCGGTTTTAGTATATTCAGATTTTAAAATATTCATTAATACACGTTGTGTTCTGTTTTCAAATTTACTCATAAGTAACTTAATTGAATTTTGTTGAATTAAAGGCTTTGCATAAGTCTAAAAGCGCTATGCAATACATTTCGGGATAAATTTGAGGTTACTTTTTCAATAATTGGAATAATTGCATAAATTATACTATGCTTGGCGCGGAAACCATATGTTTATAATATAAAATATTCTCAGATGCAAAACATTGGCTGATTTGAAAGCACAGTAATTTTTCAAATAATTTATAAAATGGTGCGTTATTGAGATTGGCCTATAGTTTTTCGCGAAAAGGGGATCACCATTTTATACAAAGGTGTTATAATTAACTTTTTCATTATCTCTGGAAATTCGATTTCAACTATACATTGATTAAATGCAAATGATAGATGGTCGCCAAATATATGACAAAAATATTAATACTAAAGTAAGGTAAATGAGTGGTAGATAGCCTAAATTGAAACGCAGAATTTGATTGCCTACGTTCTGCTAGAGGAGTTTTAAGAAAATTGAAGTTACCGAATTCTTTAAATGTCTGATCTAAATGATTTAGTATCCTTTTTTACCGGTAAATTTTTTATTATCAATATAAATTTCTGAAATATCACTATTGAGAGCATTCGATTTCCAATTGAAACGGTTTAAGAATTTGCACTTTTGTTTAGAACTTAAGTTTTCAAAAAATTGTTCTAAAGCTGAATGTTTTGTCCGTAGGTCCTTAATTAATTTCTTTGATTCTTCGTAAATAGTCCAATTTATTTCGGTCGGACTAGCTATAGTTAATTCAAAGAATTTCTGCTTTATGTTCATGGTATTCTTAATTTCTTGATTGTCAGTCGCGGTTAAATTATATAATTGTGATTAGTTGATTACTCGGTGGGGTTTTACCGGAGATAATTGTTTAGTGTTTGATTGATTACAAAATATACCGCTAATTTACGGCACAAAGCATGATAATGATAATTGAAGACTAGAAGCGATAACTAAAGAGCTAAAACTAAATCAAAAAACAAAAAAGCAGGAGTGTTAGCGATTTTCCTAAAAGTTGCATACAATCAGTATTTTGAAAGATAAAACAATTACAAGAAAATAACCAGTGGCAAATGGAATATTCACAGTGCGTGAACTGAATGACTAAACTGAATGAGTCTTTTTCATTATTATTCTATAAAAATCTCACTATATTTAATTAAGTTTCATGTAATGTTAGCGGTAGATAGAACGGAATTTCAATTTAGTTTTTTTACAATTCTTAGAAACTCAAATATGTTACAATAGTGTAAATCGCACCAATCGAAGTATCTAAAATTTCAATACTGGAGCGAAATGTATGGTGTCACAAGTGATCAAATACTTCTGCAGAAAGACTAAGCAGTTTTTCAAGCATAACAATTATGAAAATAAGAGCTCCTTTAGGCAACTCTAATGCCAAGAAGTTGGTAATGGTGAATAAATATAAAAATTTAGCTTAAAGAAGTTTTATTTATATTTTTTTACAGACTGGTTGACGTTTAAAAGATATTTTAGTGAATCGAAAACCGCACCGGACAGTAGTAGATTTCGACTGTATTGAGCTGAATAATACCAAAAATACAATTCAAATGTTTAAAAGATATTAATAAAGACAAAAAGTAATCCTAGAGATATAGGTATGAAATGTAATGGTTCGAATGTTAAAAAGGGATTAAGGTGTGACAGCAACTTTAAAAGTTGAAACTATTATAACACATAAATCTACTAATTCAAATAATAAACTTTAATTAAGTATGAAATGACATTTTTTTAATTAAAACGAAATTACTTGTATGTTCAAGATACATTAGTTTTTAAAGTATTTTCAAATAACTAACCTAGATGAGGGATTAACATATATTGGGGAGACGTTTTCACTTCCCGAATAAGAGGTGGTGGTGGTGCATTGGGGTCATTCAAACGTCGATTGGCCCGAACCAGAACAGTGTTTTTGCTATTTAATCCATAATCAGCATAATGCTTCAACCTCTCAGACCAATGTAAATCATTCAGGGAATCAAAACTTGCCAGACGTGTGAGCCATTCCTTTGCCTAGAATAGCAGTAAAATATAAACTGATGCACATGGTTAATAAAAAACATTAAAATTTATAGGCTTACTACGGCCAGTGAAAATTGTTTAAAAAATTTAACCATTATATCTAGTGGCTATAAACAAACAAATTCATATAAAACTTATATTTCAATGAACTTGGTTTTAGGTCACATTTAGGGGGAAATTTGTTATAGGTCATAGATGGGTCTGTTTGTCTATCATCGCCAGTTAGATGTTCGTTTGTCTGAAATATCACAATTTGACCCATGTGGTATATCCACATACTTACAGCAAAGATTCGAGAATGATGAAATTCAGACCATTATAGAATGTTTTAGATGTTAAATTTCGCCAACTTATTTTGTGTTCATTATTTTGGAACATAAATTAAATATTTAACAAAATTCTCAATTATGACTAATCATATGTCTTGGAGTTTTACAAATCATATGATATTAGTAAACAAAGAACCTAAATTAAAACCAAATAGAAAATAGGGTAAAATAATACATGATATAAATATCACTTGAAAACAAAAAGAGTTTTACCCGAGCTTCACTATATTTCTGAAAGTTTTCCTTCGAGTTATTGAAGTTTTATTGAAGACAACTAGAACTTAACTGTTGAAAATCACTGATACAATTTAGAAAAGTCATTGAACATTTGCGTCAAACTGCTGGAGGAATTATTATATTTCTCTTTGCCAAACATTTGAAACAAATAGAACTGATCTCACAAAGCTCATATGTGGATTAGAAAAAGCTCAAGATTATAATTCAGCCACTGCATCTCATAAGTGTCAGTTATGCCAATATTCAGATGTTAGCCCTTCACTACATATTTTGGGAATGGAAAAATTAATGAAACTACTATAGTTTTTAGAGTAAGTCGCTGGCAATCTTTGTGTATAGCTGCGAATACTCCATTTGAAGTTTGCTTCGAAGTTTTGAAATCCATGTCCATTTTATGAGTGGGATACTGTTTTCCAAGCGAATTATTGATAACATGTTATAATTGTTTTGTAATTTTAAACTTATATCGGAGGGGCTTTTTTTCACAAGAAGTGAAACTTGATAGGACTATAGATTACATATTGATAACAAAAATATTTTAGTGCTCTGACGTCGTAATGGACGCAGACGTTAGGAAACTGACCCTTGTATCAAAAATTTGAAATATATATGTTCTCATAACAATGACGCTGAGATTTGGCAGGGTCACAGCTAACATATAGCTAAAATAAAAAAAATGCATTGTATACTCAATTAATATGTGATATATAAGCAAACATATACGTAACAACTTATCAATTGCAGGATGAAATAAATAAAATACTTGTTTTATGGAATAAAATGAATATATCTCAAAAAATTATCATAAAATGAAAACCACATTTTATGATTCGATTTCCTAATATATCTTTAGGAAAATTCAAAACAATCAGGGCATATTTTCTGGCAAATTAGAGATTTAAGATTATTTATAAAGGAGGTGCTGAGGAAGCACCCATTCTTTCCGGTTGAATTAAAAACAATAACGCTAATGATTGGCGTGTGTAGTTTGTGTACAAATTTGTTATGATTAATTTTTTAAAATTTTGTGCTTCGAAAAGTAATCATTCGAAAATATGTAAACATCATATTCAGCTCAATTTTTGTATTTACTACAAAACCTCGGAATGTTCGCAAAAATATAGTCTTCCATTAGTACTTTATCAATCTATACATAAAGTTAACAAAAACAAAGTATTACATTAAACGATAGATAATATCAATAATGTGATTTTAGACATTTAAGCTGGCCATGAACTGTTATTATGTACACCTTGGTATAAACTAGATCTAGTCATTATGAAATATTTTAATTGCTAATCACTTTAAAAGATACTGTCAAAATTTTCCGTTCACATGATAGAATAAAGAGCAAATTAAGTAGAATATGAACGTTGTTACAGTAGATTTTCATTGCTTAATTCTAATACATAGCCAAATTTTAAAATAATGTCTATAAAGTTCTAAGAGATTGTTTTGCAACAGTGTTTAAGGGCGCTATACATGTTTTACAAAATGACGACTAACCAATGAGTTCATTCTCATATAATAGCGTTTGCATTTATTTGTATTGGTGTATGTACGTTGTCTGTAAAATTTGAATTTAGTTTTATACATATGGTTGGAAAAACGAACTTTCTACTGAACAACCTGTTCAAATAGAAGTCTTAGCGAAGGGAATTTTACACAACCGGCGATTGCTGATCGGGTGAATTTAGCACAAGCTACTATAAGCAAAACTCTTGAACGCTATTTTCTTTAATAGAAAAATGGTCTGAATGATTTGAATACAACAGAGAACTGTTGACATGTATTAAAAACAAATTTTTCGAGGGGGAACCCACAATCATTACCCGATTTACAAAGGGTTATTACAGAAATATGGCCACAAGAAATGACACGTTAATATTGCAGATCGCTAATTGAGTCAATGCCTAGAAGAATAAAGGCCGTTATTAATGCTCACGATGGTGCTACACGTTATTGATACACCTATGCATTTTTTTGCTACCTTCATTTTGTTTTAACAATATAATTTGTTCCAGTATTTTTCTTTGCATTTTATCAATTTTTAGTTATTCCCAACTTTTCGCCACAGCAGTATAACAAGAACAGCATTGAAGGTAGTGTAACAAAAATACTATTTTCAGTATACTCATTAAAACAGAATGGCAAATTGCCAAATAGTAAGACAAGAATATATATAATAACTAATTACTCCAGTAATTGAACAAGACTATGAATTTTAGGCAGTTATCACAAAAACCAACACACTACATTACATGGTATACCTCTGAAATTTCAATTGGAGAGCCAACAACTTTGGCAATATCAAGTAGAACAGAAGCTGACAAGGCCATCCAACAGCGCAAGTCTAAATGATATTCATCATCTGTTGGATGACTTGATCGTGGATAATCGTCAAGTCCGGAGGTCAAGGTTTTTGGATTCAATTCGAAAGGAGAACTTGCATTTCGACCACGCCATCTAATCAATGTGCAATCATTAAATTCAAAAACTAGGGATACCTAAATGTTAGTGGCTTAGATCCCGTTTGAGTACTATTATACCATTGAATCCAAACGCGAACACGGGGATATAGTTTCTGAAGGAAGTCATTGCTCAACAGATTTCGCTTCAACATTGATTGTATAGCAAATAACAACGCAGGTGGATTGGCATCTGTATTACGCTGAACAACAAATTCTTGTGGTACACGTGCTAAAGCCTCTTCTCCTAAGATTTGTTCACGTGGAATCCAACCATCCACGTTCATCAAATCCAACCAATGCGAAATTACATCAACACTGATTCCTGGAGACCAATGGTGAATAATTAATTGATGGAAGCCCTCGTCCCATAAGAATCCACGTGGAAAAAACGATCTAAAACGAATATTGAATAAAGAATTAACAATTCAAACCAAATTGCCTATATTTAACAAATACCTAGAAGGAACGGCTGTTAGTAATCCCACAGACCAATAACGTACAGGGTGTGTAAAATCAGCACTTTGGACAGCTGAATGACCGAAAAAATATCCAATTCCTCCAATCAAATTAGAAAATGCCGCTTTTGCAAAATCAATTTCATAGTCAGAAAACATCTTATCTTTAAGATGAAAGACGTCCTCGAACTTTCTGTCGAACTTTGCTTGTCGCTCTCTCAGTGTATCCTAAAACAAAAATTAATGTTTACATGTTCATATCTGATAATATGGCATTATAAGAGCATTCTGTCTTAATTAATTTTAAGTAGTTTTTTTCGATAGTGTGTCACAAAAAACAGCGTTTTCACATATTCAGTTTCAGATAGGAAGTTCCTGGCATTGATTTGCGTTAACTTTAGTGGGCTGTCATTCTTCAAAGTGTTAGATAAAGGTTGTACTGTTGATTCTGTCACATATACAAAGTTTCTGGACGGATGTTTTAATAAGTGCAACTCGTACTATTTGCAGGAAAATCATAGACACTTGTTTCAGAAAACGCCATACTGCAGCATGACAGCGCTTGGGAACACATATCGCAGCATTCAACAAGATACCTGCTGGAGAAGAATTTAGCCACTTCAAAGCAGCCAGCACATTTATCTGAGGTAAACATTTACGTTAGAAATTTTCCTTTTCTTGAAGTGAAACGCTGTAAGCTCATTTTTCATACAAAAAAGATGTTAAAAGTTATCTTGAACAAGAACCTCAGCGCCTAACTTATGATGTCATGAAGCATGAAGTGAAATTACTGAAAATTCATCTGAACAGAGTAATTGATAACGAAGGTAGCTATGTATGGATTGCGATATATTTTGCCGTTACAATGTAAAAAAACATGAATATGTGTTTTTTGTGGCACAATATTTCAATTTACTACTGATTTTCAATAACAGAAAGAATACTAAATTAGGCCTCAAAAAATATCCATTCAGTTTCAAAAACAAAACAAAAATTTTTAAATTCAATTTTACTACTTTAAAAATACCATAAAACACCTTCAAGCACTGCTGAAATATTTTGTATTAAGATAGAATAAGGATCAAAAAATTCTTTTTCCGAGTTTTATACTTTTACACAATGACAACAGGCCGCTCTCGCTTTCGCTTAAATAATTAAATATTCGGTGATTATATTTAAAAATATATATTTATTGAATGCATTACAATCTGATAGCAATCCTAACAAATGTGTTTTTACTCTATAATGCTATAAACTGCCATAAAATTGGTTAAACTTCGATATCGATAGTATGATCGTAACCAATAGAAAAACACTTCGGATCAAGTGTAAAAGACACTGATTTTGAAGGAGAAAAAAACAAGAATGTTAAACATGATTTCAAACAAAACTACCGTCTTAGATTTTTAGATTTCTCAATATATAAAAGGTTACGGACAATTTAATTTTCTAACTTTACCGATCGAAATAAGGCTAAATGACATTTCAAACCACCAGATACTTACTGCAAATGTGAGTGAACTAATTAATTATATGTTGTTTGCAAGTCATTATGTACAACTGCTTATTACTCACGTGGTTTCTACGAACATGGTCGTAAATATTGTGAATCCTGGAAATGTACTTACCACCTTTGCTGCAATTAATTGGTTAGAAGATTTAATTAATGGAGTTGTTGGAAGAAATTGGCAACACAGATATTAGTGTGCTAGAATCGTGTGCCAAACATCGTTTGATTACGAATAAGCGAATCGATGCAGGAACAATCTGCGGAATTATTGTTGTGCTCGCAATCGAAACCAATGCCAACCATGTCATCGGCAAATGCAAATTGGTAGTCGCAGCGATTCCCTTGATGGCTACAAATCCGTGCGAGAAGACAGTTTTTTTACTGGAGCTCATTTGTGAATAAAAAACGGCCATTTATTATTTCATGGTTGGTATAAAACCTTGGGTTTGGGAAAAACCCAAGTTTATGGGAAAACTTGGGTGTGAAACCCAAGACCCAAAGCCAAGGTTACTAAACGTGGGTCTACTCAACACAAGTTGGGAAATGAGCAAAATAATACAATGCCGGTTGTGAAGCAATAGGCCCATATTTTTGTGGTGACACAAGATTCTTTACTGGGCGGTGCAGGGTTTCCAACTGCTATAATTACAACTTCCGATTTGCCTGATAGTATTGTAACTCATTTTGCATCTAATCAATTTGTATAATTTTAATCAATTTGTAGTTTTTCAACTAATTTGATATTGACCCTTATAGACATTTTGTTTTAGTTTCTGTCATTTGTACAGCAACTCAATACACCGCACCGAAGTTTTCCGCACTCGAAGAGTTGCAGGAGCATGACCCTAACGCATATAATTGCAACTTATGCAATTAAACTTTTATATTTTTTAGTTTTTGTATTTGGTATTAAAATTAGTTTTGAAAGAAAAAAATTGTTGCGAACATTTCGTTACTTTAAGAAAAATACCAAACCCAAGGTTTCCAATACCACCCAAGCCTTGGGTAGCCTACTCAAGAATAGACCTAAACCCAAGGTCCAACCTTGATTATTTATAAACAGTAGGAAGTTAAGGGTAAGTGATATAGTCCATGAAATAAGGACCTCAAATAATTCTGTTGTTGATTGTACGAATTTCGTTCATGATATTTGAATAAATTACTCTGATAGATGTCCACCCATTGGTGGCCGAGGAATTATCGTTGAAACTGATGAATCGCATTTCTTTTAAAGATACCATCGTGGTCACTGAGTACTTCCTCGCTGGGTTATTGATGGCGTGGAGAAGTTGCAATTAATGAAGAGTACTACGCTGGCCGATGTATTTTTGTTGAAACGGCAACTCACGATCGCCAGACATGAATTCCTCTGATTATGAGATATATTGCTCCAGGCTGTATCATTCTACGTAATGGTTGGGGTACCTATCAAAATTTTCCTACGTTTAACATCATTGCAATGATTTCGAAGTGAATCACACAATTGGATTTGCAAATCACCACTTGCGATGGGTGTTACAAGAACTGTAGAAAGTACATGGGCCTTCATGAAAGCAGAAATTCGAAAACTTTGTGGCACATCTCAAGCCTTATTTAATTCGCATTTGCAGCAATTTGTCTGGCAGAGAGCTCATAAACATCTCTTTCCTTTTAGTTCAATTATAAAATGTATTGCTGAAGAATATATTGTGTAACCAAATCTTTTATTAAAATTTAGTTATTTAAATACACACACACACATATATATATATATATATATATATATATATATATATATATTTGTTAGTTTAAGACATTTAGGTTAAATCATTAAAACGATTAGGCGGTAGCAGCATTCCCGCAGCGATACAAAGAATAAAGCAGCAAATTTTTTCGAGAGATGCGATGAAAATGCTGAATTGGAAAGAGAGCGGGAATAAAATTAGTCTCTTCGCACAATTTTCAAATATTGTCGAAGTGATCGAGGCAGAAATCAATGTTTTTAGATAAACATCTAAATTTTTTTATAAGGTTTATTACTGTTATTGAAATTTGTTATTTTTATAACTATTGTAGCAGCTTCTAAATAATAAATTGTTTTAGCTACAACGATGGCGATCATTCCTGAAACAAACCATGAAATCATAGATAATTATATATAAAAAATGTTGAAAAATACTATTTAGAACAGCAACTTTTTTTAACATGTTATTTTTGTTTAATTGTGTAGTTTAATAAAATTCTTTAGAAATGCAAATTGCGGAAGAAATAAGTCCTACAACGGATCGTTCAAAAAAGGTTTGGGTGTTTAAAATTTATCTTTTTGCTTAGGTTACAACAAAGTTACTTCAATACTTCAATGACAACTTCTGTAGTGATGGACAACTATCTAAAGTAAGTATATACCAGTCGGACTAACTGCTATATTTCAAAAAGTTATTGTCCTAATATATTTTATAAAAAAATATTTTATACTTTGAAACCAAAGTATTTCGAAGGCGATTATTAATTGTTTCTAGAACGCTTTGTCAATGTAGAAGGTGCGGGTTCTACTCTATTTCACAAGAATTTCGTCTGTATAATCTGTTTGGAATTTCAAATTGTATACGCCAGCTACCCAATAACAGGTATACATCTACATTTATTGTCATGTTAATTAACTAAGTGCTAATTTGAATAAATTGTTTGTCTAACACTGGATCTGTTATTGAACTCAAAAAATTCAATTTAAATTAAGCGAGGCTATACCCAGGTAACATTTAACGCTGCTTTTGCGCATATTTTAGGCTCCTTGACATTATTAGCTCTAAAACGGCTGTTTAAGAGCGTAAATTCAGCTAAAACAGATGTCAATCAAAATTTTACGTCTTTTGATAGCCATTATTTTCGGCTGTTGTTTACATGGTTCTAATTTGGCTATTTGGGAGCCATATTAAAGCCAAAACATCCTTTGTGACACATTTATTTGGAATTAGAATTTTAACAAGTGTGTCATTCATTCAATGCATCGAAGGTTCACTGGTAAGATTATATTTGTTTGCATATACAGTATGTTGTTTTATTCGCACAGATTGGCGCATACACTGAATAAAATGAAGGGGCAAATTATTTATCTTAAACTGCATAAATATTTAATAATTTTCAAATCCATAACAGTATTGTGGATGCAATAATACGAATTATTAGTTACCAACTTACTCTTAAATATATTTTCTATGCAATTATACATGATATTGTAGAAGTTTGGTCCTGAAGTGCCTAATTTACATGTGTAGGCCATAGAAATCATTCAAATTTTAGATCATTAGACAGCTATCTCTTATTATATAATAACAATGTTTACCTATCCTTGGAGTTCATTGATATAATGGTTTTGATAATTGCTTATTACGATGATTATATATTCAAGATTTGCCTTGAAATAAATGAGATTGTTTTCCTGCTGTTAGGTATTCGTTGAAATTACGAATGAAATTCCTGGGTACATTGCACTTTATATTCATTATAACTTAAAGGTAAACATGTTGGTTTCTGTGTTTTGGAAATTGATGTGAGGAAAATTAGTTTCATCACATTAATACGAGATTGTATTTATAAAATCTCTTCATAATTATTTGAGTTGTATTTGTCTACATCTATTTTATTATTGGAATTTAAGCATTTTGATATTATTTATTTATCATCTTATTTGGATCTCCATTTTCCCGAATATATGTCGAAAATAATACATCCATAGGCTCTTTGTTAGTAATTCAAAAATTCGAAGAGACTTTTATAAATTTTTTACATAAACACTTTGTAGCAGTGTTGCAAGTGGGTCAATCCTACTTACCTACGACCCACAGTGACCCACATTCAATTGGCCAACAACCCACACAGTGCTGACCCACTGATCCATCAGAATGCAAAATTATAAACTGCTACAAAACATGAAATAAATTATGTTTT
>CABFPE010000492.1:622907-636917 GCA_900660155.1 Hofstenia miamia
TATATATATATATATATATATATATATAGCATTCTATAGGGAAAGCTTTCACAGGCGTGTAATATATCTTGTAATATAACACGCCTGTCTTATTCATCGCTTCTACTATTGATATATTTCTAGAACGAACATAAGGAACTGAAGCTGTGGCTCACTGCCGTGCAACAGATCGATCTCTTTTTGGACGAGTGCTTACTTGAAACCCAATTTCATCAACAAAAATGAAAGTTTCAGAGCTGTGTTTCTGCTCGAGGATTCTAAATTCTTGAGAATATACTATATATTGCAACTTCTTAATTACTATTAACTCTTCCAATCAAATTAATTTTTTTGCATTTTTACAGATGTTTTCTAGGATCAAATTTAGGTTTTTTAACTCGTTTAAATGCAAAGACTTTATTGAATGCAACAGGGACTTTCTTAAATGCAACAGACTTCATTGAGATCGAATCGACTTAATTGAATAAAACAGACCTCTATTGACTGCAACAGAGTCTTTTTTGAAGAAAAATCACTTTAAATGTAATGAAAAAAATATTATGGATTCTCTTTGTATCTTAGACAATGCTAAGATACATCATGCTAGACTGATCTTGGGAAATTTCCTTTATTTCTTTCTACCTAAATTGCATTTATAATAAAAATGACTGAAACATTTACTAGTTAATTAAAACTACTAGTTAAAATACAAAAAGGTTAGCATTTGTAATGTTTCAAATATCATTGCCTGCTTCTGGGATTGTAGTATATTATTTTATTTGGTAAGACATCTTTCAGCATTGACACTGGTGGAAGTTGCACCAAAAAGAATAGTAGCATCTACCTTAATGAGCAATTTGAAAAATAGCATGCCGCTAACAAAGCATAAAAAGAAAATGAATTATTTCCCACAATATGTATTTGCAAAAGATTTGCATTGTTAAAGTTATCCTGTTATTGCAATGTAGTGGGGCTGAGAGCGGTTTGGCGATTTCCACTAAAATGTTCGTATTGGGGGTGTTTGTGTAACCTCAATATTTCAATTTAAAATGCTGGCCAAGAGGAAAGACATCAAGGATTTCCTGAATCTTTGACAAAATCAGTGGCCATTAGATGTTTGGGAGTCAAGATGAAATTAGCAGCAGCACAAGCACAATTGAAAAACAAGTGAAGGGTGCGATGTTGCTTGGGACGACGAACAGAGAACGTGACAACACCATCAGAGCTAGTGGAGTGGGAATTAGAGAATTTTATGAAATCAAAATGTGTGAGCAAAGGATTGAACAGATCACAGGCATGGAAGTAGTGCGGCAGCGGGAGAGCGTCTTTGTATGGCAAGGGAGAGAGATCCACTTGAAAGCACGCTTCTTGACCCGTTCCATGAAGAAGCATAGAGGAATAGACTTGAACAAAGAGTTTCACAGCAGACAGGGGAATTAAATGGAATATTGCAGAAGAGGGGAAAGAGAAAGAAACTAGCTTTGCGGCAAGATAAACTTCAAGGTGAGTATGATGAAGAGAAACGTTTACAGGGAGAGCCTGGACAAAAGGGGAAAGACACATAAAAGGAAATACCACATGTCTTGGTTGGGCTAAAATCAAAATGGTTAACGGAAGAACAAGAAGACAAAAGCTCAAAATCAGAGATAATATTGGACTCAAAGTTGAAAATCGCAGTGTCATCTACGTACTGTAGACAGATTGAGTTAGGTCGTTGATAGCAGACAAAAGCTTGAGGAGCACCACTAGTAACAAGAGCAGGAGAAGAAATACAGTAGTTGATTTTGACACACTGACAAAGATTGGATAGGGAAGACCGGCAAAGTTCGATGAAACCAGCATCAATCCAAATTAACATAATTTGTCAAGAATAGAATAGGGTAAAAAATCAAAAGCATGAGAAATTTCAAGAAAGAAAATGCAACCATGATCATTGCGATCAGGATGGAAATAGCAGTTTTCAATCAGAGTGAGCAGGTTTGTGATGGTAGAACCATGCTGAGAAGAAAAGATGAGGTGAAGAATTTTTGGGAACACGCAACGAAAGAAAAGGCACTTAAAGATGACTAGCAGCCGAGAAAGAGTAGCTATTGGACAGTATGAAGTGACTTGAGAGGAGAGAAGCTGATTGCATTATAACAGCGGAGAGATCCAACATGTTTTCCATCAAAGGCGGATAATGTTTAGAGGCAAATCAGCAGGGAGGTGGCAGGTAGACCAGGGCAGAGAGAAACAGTATCAGAGAAATTCGAGGCAAAATAGGTATTGAAGAGATCAGCTTACTCCTGATCCGAGTGAGCAGAAAGAAGGTTATATTTCAAGTTGCGGAGACCAGGTTTAGAATGAAGTGAATGCAAGAAAGTCTTGAAGAGATCCAGATGAGAAGCTGGACAGCATGTAGCCCCTTGTTAAAATATATTTGGGCAGAAGCCCCTTTCCTGTAATGATCAAAAGCTACAGAAATTCAATTATTTAATTCATTTAACTGGCAATAAGCTCTACCATTTTAGAGGTCAACATGCCTTCAGAAGATGGATGAGCAATTCCTTAACTCAAGCAAACCGTTTTATTCCATTGTCAATAAATTTCTTGAAATCTCAAGTCTAATAGGATAATTTGTAAATCATGAGATATGGACACTTAATGAACATGCTTGAAAAGATAAACTATGTCTACTATTTTCCTAACTCCTGTTAATACTTAATGTTCAGACGTCAGAAAGTCTAAATCATGTCCAGCAACAATTAATGCAACTGTTTCTGGTGATATAAATCGCGAGAGACATACTCCTATTTCGTAGTGCCTTTAAATTTTGGATTTCTCAATTATTTCGTAAGTTATAATATATTGAATATTTCTAGAAGCCATTAAAAATGGAACAAAAAATTTCTGGGCTGCTTAAGATTAATAATGAAACTAGAATTATAGTCTATAATTTATTGTCATTATTTCATTGTGTTTCTATAACTGTATTTTGCAATGGAAAGTTTAAGCCAAAATGTTGTAGCAATTAAAGTCCATTGCATTTTGATTTATTAGTAAAGTATTTTCCGTGACTTAGATTTTATGTACACAATAATCCCAGTTGTAAAGAAATCCTTACAATTTCAATTGCAGTTGTAATTACATGGTTATTCACATCACTTATTTATAATTGTTTGAATATTTTTGACTCTAAATGTGACCATTGTCTGCTAAATAAAAGAATGAATTAATTTGGAAAATTACTGATCAAGTTAGAGCTAGCTAAAAAAACAATATTTTAGAAGTAATTTTGAGCAGGCAAATGCATATAAAATTAATTAAATTTAATAATTGGTAAGAGTGTTCTATGAGAATGCAACTCCTACAAAAAATTCATTGATACTCCACTGAATCTGAAGTAGCTACTATATTTGTACTTTACTTGTGCTAAGTACTGCGTATTAACATAATTTCAAATAATGAGTTTCACTTAAGAAATGTATTATTGGACAATATTCCATGCAAATATACCCAAATTGATCAATGCTATATAGTTTATAAAATATTATTTATGTTCTGAAATATTACATTGTTATCAACTACCTTCCAAAACACTTTTAATTTTATAATTTCACAGTGTAGATTTTATGTTTCCAATACACCCAACTTTGCTCTAGCAAGTTCCATAAGCCTGGCCAGGCTCGGGCCTAAGTTTTCAGCCCATGCCAAGCACAGCCCGCATAGGTTTAATAGCAATCCTAAAAATAAAAATATTGCTATACCTAAATTTGGCTCATGTATCTTACACGGTTTGTTTGAAATAAATCGCATTAAATTTAATTGAGTAAGTATATTCTTGCTCTCTGGTCGGTGTTAACCAAAGTTGGCTAAAAACTAAAAATGCGATAGTTATCAATCAATAAACTATAAATCAACGCTCTTCATATGACCCAAATAGTGTTGCAACATCTACAATTAAAATTTCTATTTAAAAACAAGATTTAAAGGCTTAATAATCGATGCATTTTTCGTAACGTACATTGCAAAATGAACTTTACCCAATTGGGGCTATATAAATAATTTGCTTTTTTATAAACACATAGATGTTAATATACATTAGAAACACAAAAGAAATGCATTGTATTATTTCTTATTAGCCCACTTTAGCTTTAACCGATTTCTCAGAAAACCTGGTCTTCTAACATATACCAAATACCATTTGTACAATCAAAACAACCTAATTGGTGGGGTTTTGACTGCAGTTCGATATTCATGATGAGTTCGATATTCAAATACAAGCTAAATTTGAAAAAAATAAATTTTTACAATCCAAACTAAAATATCGAAATTTTGCTTGCATTTGAATATCGAGTTGCAGTCACAACCCCTAATTGGTTTAAGAAATGGTGTTAGCTAAATTGGGCTAAAAACTAAAAATGCGATAGTTTTTAATCAGGAAATTATAAATAAACGCAAAACTAAATAGTGCTTCTACATGTGGAATTGATATTTCTATTTAAATAAATGTCTTACATGTATATGCTTTATGTATTTTTTGTTAACTGTGTTGCAAAATGCACTTTATCGATTGGGTTTTTTATAGATAATTTGCCCCTGTTGAAAAATAGAGCTGTTAATACAGATTCACAAACTCAAAAGTAAACGTAATGTTCAATTCTTCAATAACTCAACATCTATAAATATTAATATTGCAGGTTTAATGATTTTTTGCCCACTTTAGTATTACCCGACTTTTCAGTAAACCTTAAGAAATACTAATTTATAAGTATCTTTTTTTTACAGTCGATTTAAACAGAAAACTGAAAACTGATTGGTTGTAAAATTGCTGTGCAATTCTATGGGGTTGGTACTTTTTATCAACATACGAAATCTTGAAACCGACATAGGGAACCTTGAGATCGACATTGCAAATCGTTATGACAATATGAACAAAAATTTAGCATGAATGAGGAATGAAGATTAATAACATTAGATGGGTCATTTAAAATTTTCTCATATGTACATTAAAATATTTATCTGAGTACTTTTTATGAAATCAAGAATAATATTTTATCATTTAGTCTAATTACAACTCAATAAACAACAGCTAAAACTAAATTTTGATGTCTCTTTTGATATAATTGATATGTATACCTCATTCATCTTTTGATATAATTGAAACGTATTTCTCATTCATGCTAAATTTTTTTTCATATTGTCATAATGATTTGCTATGTCAATCTAAAGGCTCCCTATGTCAGTTTCAAGATTTCATATGTTGATAGAGTACCAACCATTTTATGGAGTTTGACGTGTAAACCAACTTAGAAAATTCAGTCTAATGAGCTTTATTAATAAATCTTATTTTTATGAAATGTTTCCTTTTATTTAAGTTCTTTAAAAATGAAGTTTTTTAGGGCAAAGGTATACATTGTTGTCTTATGTCAATTTAACCAATAAAAATGAAAAAAATGAAACTTTATGGAATATTTGACACTATTGATTGCACATCTGATTCTGACTTTTTATCATGAATTTATATATTTGTCATTTGATGTGCAAAGACATTGCTAAATTTAAATGACATCATTTGATGTATTATTGTTGATGATGTTTTTTTACTGTAGAACTCTGGGCAGAATGAATTTCAATTCCAAATATTCAACTTTGGAATTCTAGACAATATAAATTTCAATTCAAAGTATCAATATATTCAACCCTGGGATTCTACACAGCATTAATTTCAATTCTAGATATAAATATATTAAATAATGGAATCTAGGCAAAATTAATTTAAATTCTAAATATTAATGTATTCAATCCTATAATATTAGACTGCTTTCACTTCAATTTTAATTATCAGTGTATTAAATCCTGGAATTGTAGACAATGTTAATATTTAATTATGCAATAATGTTTTTAGATTGGTCAACATATATTCCCTGACTTTGCTCCAGATATTGTATTTTTAATGCAAGCATGCCATTATTTAGCCATTAATAACAAATTTTCATTCTATTTATAGTGTAATATATTTCAAAATGGTCTTTGTAATAAAAAAAATATTTACATTTTAGTGAATTCTTGGGTTATGAACAGGACAACTGATAATGAACTCACATATGAGTTTGATGATGATTGTCTGATAGTTGAAATGAAAACCAATCACTGAATGTACATAGAGAAAGGTTGAATTTTTGACATTTCTAATACTATGTGTGATTATTTTTTCTGTCAAAATTTTCTTTGCTCTAATGAATTTTTGCAGCACTATTGACTGGCAGCTGTAAATTGTTTTCCTCTAATTAAACAGTATCTGGCTTAATAAGTGTTTGAGTATCCTTAACTAGAGTAATTGCATGTGGATCAGGATCATTCAAAGAAAGTTTGTCAGAAAACTTCATAAATCATGTAGCATAGCACAAAGGTTGTAGTTGGGTGCTTAATCATTTTGCAAAGTGAAAGAATTTGTGATTTTATATGTGATGACTATAGTGGCTGTTGAGTTTTCTAGTAAATAAGTTGTAGAGCTTTAAGTATAATCAGAAGCCCTTGATAGCAGTAAGTAAAGTCAGTTTTGCGTCAATGTCTGAAGCATATGTGTCCTCTTCAGTAATCATTGTGTCTGGATAGAAAAATTTGTAGAAGCTTAACAAATTAGAATGATTTTTAATTTCATCAAAAAACAATGAAATCTTATTGTAACTATTGCCTCTGTCATGTTTTCAGGATCAGAGATATTAGCTCTCATCTTTGTGATGATTTCAACTCATTTGGATATATTGTAATATTGTAGTGAGTTTTGTATGAGGTTAAACCAGATTAAATTACCAATTCCAGAGAATAGGATGACTGTTCAGTTTGGTAATCTCAATATCATGGATTTAGCATATTCTATTTGTTCAGCTATCAGTTTTCCTTTTTTGTAGACATGTTCAAGTAGGACATGACCATTGCAGTACCAATGAGAGGTATCATCTTGTATAAGATTAGACTTACTCTCCATGTATTTATCAGAATTAATTGTTTTAATAAGACTACCAAGGTTGTTGACATATTGATCTTGATTTGATAATGGAATGTTTACTTGTTGCTTTTTGCCATGTTTGGATCTCTATGCTGGCTGCATGAATTAAAGGCAATGGGATGTAGTATCTTTTTTTAGTAGAATTGCAATCCTCTAATGGGTGTACTATGCAGCTGACCAATCCCTATGGTTACAGGATAGTTCACTTGTCTGCAAACTATGTGCTTCCAAAGGGAATTGGAAGGTAGGTGATGGTGAAACTTAGTTATATTCTCTTCAGAAATTATAAGTTTGGACAAAGCACATTCCACACCAACTGCCAGTTGTGCATGAGGTTTAAGCAATGTAATGATTTTATTTTTTGTCCAGGATTCTGTAAATAATATTGTCATTAATGCTAATGAGTTGGTTTCTTTAATAGGTGCAAATTGACATTTGACAATGGTAGCATCTGTTGATTCAGCACCTGTTATTCTTGTAAAATAGTTGGTTGAATTGGTTTTAATCCAGATAAATTTCCTTGGACTTATATCAACTCCCAACTTTTCAAGATTATTTGCATCAACTTGTTGTTGGTGTTGTGGTGTTAATTCAGTGGAGGTTAGTGTTGATTCTTCTGATTGTAGCCCAGTAATAGATTATTTCTCTAATTTGATAATTTTAATGGCTATCCTCTCTCATCCATCTTTTTGTATTTATTGACAGTGTTCTACTGTAAGAGCATTCAGGATAGTTGTGATTGTGGTAGTTTTATAAAATTTCCTTTCTTAATCAGAAGTAGACATCATGTCAATTTGTTGTAGAAATTAAAATATAGAATGAGGTATTCTATTTTGTAAGTGTTTAGTAGAGAGAGGGTGAATTTATCAGTTATTGTGATGTATTTTGTTTTGCTTGTAGCTTCCCACATAAATTTTCTGACACAATTGCTACTTTATTGCTTATGAGCATGATCAGTAGTGTTCCCAAAGGGTTTTCACAATTTATTATTCTTGAGAAAATTTTTCAAAATGTTGTAGTTAGTTTAGTGTTATTTGTAGGTGGTGACATTAACAGTGAGGTACCATTAAAATCCAATTTTTCAATTTAGAAGTGATAGGAACAATTGCTATTTTGTAGAATTGTCTTTTTCTGAACTGTTCCCATTTGTTTTTGTTTATAGATAGTGTTAATATGGCATCTTCTGAAAGGTAAATGGATATAAGTCATATGGCAGATCTTGCAGTGCAATCTGCTACATATTTTTCTTTGTACAGCATAGAGCAAAAGTTGGTGTGATCAGACAATTCTAGTTGCCATTAATCATTCAACTGTATAATAATAAGTTTGTGATGGAGATGATATTGAAATTACTGGCCAGGCATTATCATCTGGTCTTTTGGCTCTTGATTGAATCCCAAATACTATTAACTTCATTGATGGTAGTCACTGATTGTGAGTAAGAAAAACTAACATGAATAGCTGTAATTGTATTTGGTGCTTGTTGTTCTGAGAGCAATTCATAAGATTGAGCATGTAATAGTATGTCTACAGCAATATGTTTCTCTACCATTAATTGATGGTAGGGGCATATTCAATTTAAGAATAAATCTATATGAATAAGTGAGGCACTAGAATCATGATATTGTGTAATCCAAGTATTCCAAAGTTTTGAGGCTTGAGAATATAAAAGGATAGTAAATGAGTGTATTGATGGAAGGATGTTTTTGAGCATCTATTAGAAAAGGCATAGTTGATAAAGTAACAGAATGCTGGCTAGTGTATAAGTGTTTGTTGATTTCATCTTTAGTTTCTGGAGATGTATTAGATTCAACAATATAACATGCTTTCTGTGTTGAGATGAAGTAGAGATGCAGAGTTTTGTCACCAACAACATTAATTAAAGAGCAATGTCTCTCCAAACATTCACTGGACCAGTAAGCAGAATGTTCAGTTGATGAGGTGGACATTTTCTTGATTACAGTAGAACAAGAGGTTGCAGTACTTTTTCTTCTGGTAAGGAGGAAAGATAAGTGCACTTTGTTGTATGTTCAATGTCCATACTGGACCCCTCATGGGCTATGCTACTTGAGTTGTACAAGGGATAGGTATTAGAGGTTAAATGACCACTCAAACTTGTTTTGCTCTATAATGTGTGCCAGGGAGAGAAGGAAGGGTTCAATGCATCAATGTGATATTCAACTGTTCACAATTGGGTCATTGCTCCCATAATAGGATCATAGTTTTTACAGGTATCCAACTTGTCTGCCAGATACAAATGTGGACTCCTATTATGGTGTGGATGCCACACTCTATGTCTGTGGTTAGATGACTACTCTGGTTGTTCACTGCTGTTCAATCTTGTGTAATTTCTCTTCATTGTCATTCATGCTAAATAAGTAATTTAATACTTTGCTCTAAATTTCAAAAGTGTTTGTGTTAATAGTGCTCACTCAAGGGGGAGGCACAGTATATAATGGTTTTAAATCAAATTTTGGGTATGTTGCATAACTGTCAAATTGTGACTCATGAATGCTGTCCAGCTTAAAGATATGAAGGTAAGTGTCATTTATTCTTGAAATAATTTTAAATAATACTTAGTGTTTGTTAATTGTAGTGTTTTCAATTTCTTTAATTGTTTATTTCATTGATTGAAAATTGTGAGTTTTCCATTGTCTAATAGGTAGTTGTTGCACTTTAATATTTTTGTAATTGTGTTGGGACCTGTCCAGTGTGTTGCTAATTTGCGTGTTTGTTTTTTGTCAGATGTTTGAAGAGGTGTGAAGGAGTACACTTTGTTGCTGACTTTATGAGGTGACCTGTAAATGCTTTTATGTTAGTTTCTTGTTTGTCTAGCTGTGCTCTTTTTATAATGGATGTAAATTGTTTTATGTATTTGTTGTAGTTATTTAAAAAATAGATTGTTTATGTAATTGTGTTTTGCTATTGTTTTATATTTTTTATATAGCATACTGAGGGGTATTGCAGCCTCATGGCCAAAAGTGGCTTTATAATGTGTTCAACCTGTTGTGGCATTAATGGAGGTATTGTAGAAATACTCAATGTATGGTAATACAGATCTCAAATGTTTACCTCAGATGTGAGCAGTTGCTGCACAAATTAATTTTAATAATGTTTTGTTTAATCATTCAACAGTGCTGTTACTCTGTTGATGGCATGGTGCTGCATGTTCATGAAGTATTTTGAGTTGTTGTAACAATTCCTGTGTCAGTGAACTTTCAAATTGTGTACTGCAATCTGTTACTAATGTGGACATTGGACCAAAGTGTAATATCCACTGATAGATAATGGGGATCATTTGAACATATTTCATGAAATTATAAACAATTACAAGAACATATTGGTAACCATTGTAATCTTGAAAGCTGTTCAATATTGATGTGAACAACTTGATTAGGTGAAGATGACTCAATTTTTTGAAGTTCTGTACACTGAGATGGAAAGTGAGTGGGATTGGAAATACACAAGTTTTGCACTTATAAATAATGTCATAGGCAATTGATCTGATTCTAAGGCAAATGAATTGCATATTTAATGTATGTTCAGTTTGAATAATGCGTAAGTGCCTGCATTCATGGAATTTTTATGCTATTTCTCTTTTATAAAACTCTGGAAGAGCTATTCAGTTTTAATATTTGTCAACCACAAACAAAAACCATTGGTTGTAAGCTCCCATTTGTATGAGTTAAAATACTTAAAAAGTGTTGCATTTATATGTAAATTTGGTTGTTTAATTTTGTTTATTATTAAAATTAATTTTATGTCATTTTTTAAATTATTTCCTCCTCAGATATTTCTTCTTTAAGGTGGATGGGTAATATCAGATGTCCTTGTCCATCAGTGTTGACTACTGGGAGGTTATCATATCCTGATTTCAAGATAAATGGAAATGCTACTTTATCATATATTTGCTTAGTATAAATTGCAGTGGTGCTGTGGAAGTGCTGTCATTAAGTCAGCATTGGTATGTTGTTTCTCTTTTTGATGAGTAATGGTTAAGTTAAAATTGGTTAGGTATTCTGGAAAATTTCTTAAGCCAACTGAGGCCAGAAATGTGATTCCCCAAGGAGAAAGAAGAGAAAGTTTTTAAGGCTCTCAACCAGAGGAAGCATTTCTAATTTTGTAGAACCATAGTTGAGCTCATTAAGTTTTCAACTGAAAAATTGAATGGGAGATTTGATACCATTGATAAATTGACTTAAAGTAGCACTTATAGCCACAGAGCTGGCATTACAACAACAATGAATTCTTTTGTGAAGTCTGGTATGTTAAGACTGGGTAGTTTTTTAAGTTCTGTTTTTAAATTATCAAGTTCAGATTGATGTTTTCATGACCATTTGAATGTGATTTTATTTCTTAATAAATTTGACGTGTTAATGGTTTTGTCTAAGATGTTAGGTATAAATTCTTGGAAATAGTTAAAGAAGACCAAAATTCTTTGTATGTCTTTTTTATTGTTAGTAGTTATGATTTTATCTGTAGTATTTCAGTGTCCTCTTTTAAACTGATTTTATTATTCTGTATTTGATGGCCTAGAAAAGTTACTGATGTTTGTAAAAGTTTACATTTTTGGCTGTAAATTTTTAAGCTGAATTGTTTTAGTAATGATAGTATTCTGTCTAGTTTTTGATGTGTCAATCACTTGTTGCTGATGCAATTAGTATGTTGTCTATGTATGCTGCAATGCCATCTTCTAAATTGTTATTAGTAGTTTCAAGTATTTTAGTGACATATTGCTGAAATGTATCAGGGTATTGCACAGCCCAGAGGCCATATAGAGCCATTCAAAGAGGCTGTATGGAGTGACAAATGCTGTTTTTTATATCTGATTTGTGCATGGTAATTTGCCAGTATATTTTACATAGATCTAGTGTGGTGAAAAAAGAGTTTTGACATGCTGTATACAGTATTTTGTCAATACATTGTAGTGGATAACCATCCTTTTTTGTTATGTCATTAAGTTTTCAAAATTCACCACAGAGATGATATTTATCATTATGTTTGATGAAAAATGTAGGTGATGCATATGGGCATTTTGATCATTGGATTATTCTGTTATTCAGTAAATCTGTAATGATTTTGATTATTCCTGTTTTAGGTATTCTGGTACCAGACATATGGGTTGTCATATGGTTTATTGTGAGTTGTTTCAATAGTGCTAATAGCCTTTACTACACTGATGTTGTCATAATTAAACAGTGATGAATGGTTTTGTAATGTAGCATCAGCTACCAAGCTGCTACATTATCTTTAACCTTTGTTTAACTTAAAGTAACTTGATACTGTTTAGGTATATCACTATTGCAGTTCTTCTCCGTGATTTGGCTATGGCCTCTGGCCAACTCCAATCTTTGAATCAATCCACATGTGCCTCCATCATTGATTGAGTAGCTCCAAGTCTCGGCTCATTGAAGTACTTATGTTTTCCCTATCCTAACTCAGTGCAGCTCTCAATGCTGTTTGTAACTGACTTAAACTCAATTTGTAATGTGTAATTATGATACTTTGCAACCTGGCAATGTCACTAGCTGCTTAATAAATATTACTTCAGCCATTACCAAAAACTATTGGTTTTAATTAATATAATTAGATAAAGTAAATAATCACTTGCAGCTTCCTACCTTACATTTAAATAACAGGACATGCTCAGTCTATTTATTTGTCTATTTATAGGTCACCTAATTTGACAGTGTAATACAGATATAACCTATGGCAGGCTATCCAGCCTTATCTCTGATATCAATTATTTAATACATGCAAACAAATGAATCAATAGTCAGCTAAACAGAGGAAACCTCCAAGCTACTACTACTGCATTTACAATTTAGCTTGACATTGATTAATAATAAGCAAACCAAGTTAAATCTAAGAATAAGATTTCCAAAGAATTTATTTCAACAGTTTCCAAATTAATTTCAGCTCTATTTATACTCTAATTTAAAAAGTACCTGTCATTTGAAATTTGAATTTAATTTGTCTGCCAAAATGGCTAAAAATAATGGAAGTGATTTTGCCCCCATTGTTTAGTCAAATTATTTGGCAACAAGTACTATTTTGCTATTTTGTTTCTTAGTTGCATTTACAAAAATAATGATGATAATTAAACTTAAATTGTTTTTAATCAATAAATCATAATTTGATCTTAATACTGACTAATCATCTGATCTTCTCTTCTTAGCAGAATTATTCTTTGGATTATGCTGCACACCATCCTCAGATTGCATTATTTTTAGTATGGCTCACTCTCTGTGGACCAGTTCATAAGCTTTTTTAATTATTATTTCTGCTTGGGGATCACTCCAGCTTGGAGTTGCAAATTCAGGTTGTTTAGTCACTTTGAGTACTGTCTCTCTTTCTGTTGTTACAGTACTATGATAGCATAAGAATTTTGCCTCTTTGATATTCTCTGAGATTGGTGTAATTTCTCTAAGTTCATTCATCTTGGCTGAGAAAATCTCATAAAATTTTCTATATACATACCCTTTATTGCTTTGTGTGCATCATTTCTTCACATATTGTTGTGTTTGGATAGAAAAAGGTGAAGACTTTCCTGAGGCTTCTTGTATTTGCCACATCTTTGTAGAAGAAGCTTATGTTCTCCTTGACTTCTTCTTCTGTTATCATTGTTGGATGGTTTTTGTTTAGTCTCATCATTGTTACTATCTCTACACATTTTGTGACATTGTAGAATCAGTATTTTTTATCCCACAAATCCAACCAGACTGCATTATTTACTCCTGAAAATAGCATTATTGCCTTCATTGTTTGTTTGTCTACCTATAGTTGCTAGTTTATTGGTTTCCTTTGCATGTATAGCTGATAAGGAATTATTGCTCCTTCAACATATACTCTTTCTTTATTATTGTTATTGAGCAATATCTCTTTTGTCTTTTTATAATTATCTCTTTCAACTATTGCCTTTGCTCCTTCTTTTGTATTGACACAAGTCTTGTATTCATGTAGAAAAGTTTTCATGATCTTTATATTTTTGGGTATCCTTCATCTTGGAAGTACCATTGGGATAGAGACTGTCTGTGGTA
>CABFPE010000493.1:105234-136213 GCA_900660155.1 Hofstenia miamia
AAATCAAAATGTAAGCTAATTCATGAGAACACTAATAGTAAGAAATCTAAATCAAACTCTATTGATGCTATTAAAAATTCATGCGGAAAATTAATTACTGATTACTATGAAATTTCTTACGAACTAAACAAGACTTTTATCAATCTAGGAAAATTCAATGACCCAATCGTTAAGTATGAAAGTAAACCGCCAAATTTCTCTTTAACAATGAATTTTCTTCCCGTTTTACAACAAGTATTGAAAGCTTAAAAGCAATTCTCAAGCTTAAAGCTAACAAATCAAGTGTGCCTTCTATAATTCCTTGTGGTCACTCATGCCAAAAATCATCGACCAATATCAATTACTTCACTAATAAGCAAAGTATTCGAGCGACTGTTACATAACCAAATAAGGGAGCATCTCAATGGGTACAACCTACTATTAAACACAATTTGGATTTCGTAAACATTTTTCAACTACTGATGCTCTACTAAGTGCTACAGAAATATGGAGTTCATCACTGGATGCAAATAAATTCATAGCTATTGATTGCTTAGATCTTTCTAAAGGTTTTGATTCTATTGATCATAGCATACTAGTAAAAAATGATCCTGTATGGTATTTCGAAGAATAGCAGAAATTTGATAACTAGTTATTGGAAACATAGATTTCAGAGAGTTAAACTAAATGATGTATTTTCGGATTGGCTATCTGAAACAATAGCGTCCCTCAGGGGACAATTTTCTGTCCCCTTCTTTTCAGTATATATCAAAAACGATATGCATGCGATAACTGTTTGCAATTTAATTCAATATGTTGATGTTACTTGTATATTCAACGATAATAAATCCATGCATTTAGCAATTGAATCTGTAGCACATAATGGCAACAAATTGACAACGTACTTCAACATGGATAAGTTACTTATAAATGAAAGTAAATCAGAATTTTGTATTTTGCAGCCTTCTACGACAAATTATGACGATACAGCATTAACCCTTCTTAATAATGTTAAGGTTACAACTGTGGACAATTTCAAATTAGGAGAATTTCAATTAATTCGAAGAAATTTTTGAAGTACACCTTAATTCAATAGTCCAACATTGGCCAATGGTACAAAAAATGCCAATGATAGTAAAGCAACTACTCACTGCTGAAGGTAAATATAGTAACATTTCAGCATTTTAGTCTACCATCATTGCAGAATTTTAAATTTCCCTATTTGTTCAATTAAATTTAGGTTTCAATATATTTATATCTCGCTTAGAGATGGATGTAACTCGCTTTGCCACGCTCCTGAATTTGTGTCCCCCCATTTCTACGTGTTGACATCTGATCTACATTGCTCCACGTTGTCCTACTTAATCATACCGCTCCAAAACTACTTACGATATTTTATTGCTCAATATTCGTTCTAAACAATTTTCATTCCCCACCACCACTCAAATGTTTTGAATCTTTACTTCCATTTTTTAAAATGTTCTCGATCTCTACTATACTACCAATACGAATCTAATAACAAACGTGATACCAATGCATATTAATAACATTATTAATAACAAAATGAAATTTATTTTTAACTCTATAAAATTTTTTATAAAGTTAATATTGTTTATGTAATACATTTGTGCAAGGACAATTGCACTGCTTCCAATGTAGTTGCAAAGCTTATTGACTGGAAATCAGATTAAATTGATCTTGCTAATATCATTGAATAGAATCAAATTTCACCAAGAGTTAAAATGCATGGTAATTTATTTTTTCAAAATGCCACTAAATTTCCAAGTAAATTATTTTTTTAAGCAGGGAACTTTGATGTAAACAATATTTTTAAAATCTCTAAAATTGGCAATCTCATTTCAATCTTTCTTAACTAAAAGTGTTTTCGCCCCACTTTTGATCCTTGGGTACCCAATTTAGAAAAATCTCGCCCCATGCCCGGCCTAAACTGCTTAACTTCTATTCCTGATCTCGTTCTTACAAAAGTTGCTCTTCTAGTGAATGTTTGTAAACTGCAGTTTGAATATAGATGTACCAGTACATAAAATGATTGATTGAAATATATCCGCTAAATAAACTATTGATTTTTATTAATAGCCTCATTTTTAATGAAATTTTCACACAAAATCAAATTAAGCATATTAATTCAATTATTTAGGTCAATATAGGTTGAAATTATATAAAATTTTCTATATGCATTCATATAGTGCTTCATTAATGATTTGTCTGTTTAGACGTAGATGTCGCAATAACTATATCCACTGTTCAGAAAAGGCTTGCAAGATAAATTTTCAAATTAGAGATTAGTTGATCCGTTAGATGGCTACAATATTTTCAAAAACAATGTTCTCAATTTCTCCATATGAGCCTGTGCAATAATTCAAATTTTCTATTCATTTATAATGAGTCACCTATGCAAATATATTATTAACTGATTTAAAAGATGTTTTTTATAGAAAACTTGATATTCAATTAAAATGGGCCCTAAATTTTTCAAAGATAAATTCTTCCAGAACTAGACAATATATTTCTTTTCCCAAGACAAATTATCATATTCAACACAAAGCTGATATTTTTCAAGATCATCAAGAAATTACCACCCTAAAATATTATTTCAATTCCTGGATTTATTCATAAGCAGAATTCCAGATCAAAGCACTTTACCAGCATTAAGTATAGAAAAAGGTTTCGAAAAAGTCATTCATCAACACCGTAATTTGAACTTGGAACTCATTACCTAAAGAGATAAAGAACCTTTAAAAAATAGAAGTATTTAAGAAGCACACTTATATTTTCCCTAAGAAAAAGTATATCTCGGGTAAAGCATAGCTAAGATACAAGTTCTACAATAACGATTATACAATATCTCGCTCTCAAAATCCTGATAGTAATTTATTCCTAGCCTGGTAGATTTATTGTATATAGAACCTTATCCTATTGTATGTGTTTGTATGTATATTTGATGACGCTATTCAGATAAATTACCAGTTTGTAATTGTTAATATTTATCTGAATAAAGAATATCTTATCTTATCTTTCAAGAGGATATAGATAAATTGGCAGAGAGGGCGAATACGTACCAAATGGTATTTAATGAAGATAAGTGTGAGTTAACATCATTTTATGTCAATAACAGTAATACTTTAATTTTAATGCTAATTTTCTTTATGAAAGACATTGCTGAATTCAAAAATACTTAGGTGGAACTGTGAGCAAGGATTTCAAATAGGATTTGCATATAAATAATATTACATCAAATGCATATCAAAAGTTAGGAATTATGAGAAATGCTTTCCCCAAAGCCCCACTTAAGGTAACCTTATTGCATACCTAACCAACAGATTTTGAAGTATGCACCGAAAACCTGGGATCCGTATATGCAAAAACATGTTGCACTGTTGGAAAGATTTCAAAGACAAACAACTAGAAACAACAGAAAGCGTTTCCATCAAAAGAAAAGACTTAAACTTACAACAAGATCGCAGGAGAATATCTCGTTGTAAACTGATGAATGCAGGCTATCATGATGAGCACTCTTCTCTTGCTGAAAGCTTTAAGCAATTAAATCCTTGTCACTTCTTTTAAAACGAGATTTGTATCAGAAAATTTACCATTATCACAATTCATAATTTTCTGCATTATAAATGGACTCACAGGACCTCACGAGATCTGCATTTAACAAACAATTAAAATTAGGCAACATTGATGGCCTTCACTTCCCAAAAAATGGGGTCTAATGGTTGCAAAATAAAACTAGAACTAGTATACTTTTTGGCTATCCCATTTAAACTACTCTTAATTTTTATTATTTCAATCTACGTCTAAGAAATGTCAACTTTTATCGAAAACTTTCAACTGGTACTTAGAAATTTTAATTTTTCAAAAAAAATCACGATATTTTATCAGAGTATGGAAATAAATATAATATTTTGGCTCATTTTAACCAAATTCAAGTACAAGTTCTAAGCATTTTATTTAGATGTAAAAGAAAATGTTCATCATTAATGTTTCTTAATTATTATTTATAAATAAACAGTCGTTCACACAAATTTGTATCAATTGAAAAATCGTTCAACACATTCCACAATTTTGCAATCGATGTCTAGAATAAAGTAGATTATGAATAGCGATCAGAACCTAATTATGAAAAATTTAGAAAAAAAATTAAAAATTTTTTCTCAAAAAACTGCTAATTTTAGGCCGAATACAACTATCATTATTAAGGAAAGAAATTTTGAAAACTACTGGTTTTGTTTGGTATACCGGTATATAAAATAGATTAGGCAATAAGTTATATCCATATTGAATTTCCTGAATACAATAATATCTTCAGTAATTTTTTTAATAAAAAATTTTAGGGGGTGTAACTTAGATTGAGTAGCTAACAATGTTCAGATTGCCTTCAAACCTGTTCTATTCCATTGTATTTTAGATACGATCCAATCAGATATTTTTTATGAAATCTTATAACATGAACCAGTGTAAGGGTGGGATAATGTGGGATGTTATTTAGTCAAATTATTTCTAACTAGCCTTTGCGTTAAATAAATTCAAAAATTTGTTCTATATTCAAAGTGTAATTTAAAACGAGACTAAACGTTGATGGAAGTCGATCCGAGCACAATGAACGCTATATTAAGGTCATTCCCTTAAAAATTCTTTTCTTAGCAGCATAACATTACGAGAATGTTGATTGTTCAGCTAATAATGCCCAAATTGACTTCATAGCACTTTTATTATCTTTCTACCTTTACTTTACATCTAGAAATTATTTTTCAAGTTAATTAAACATAACCAAAACCTGGTTTTCCTTACACATAACATGCAAATGTTTTACTTAAAAACCAATATAAGTGTAGGAAATATAGTTCAAATATTTGTTGTTGTTTGTTAAACATCTCATTTATAATTTAACAGTAATATATACGTATATTAAATGGGAAATTACAATAATATGTTAAGCGCCTTTATAATATACCTTAGTTATATTAGAGCCGTTAGAATAGTGCAAATTAGTTAGTATTCAGCGCAATTATATTGTAAATTTTACCAAAGTTTGGAAGCCCTTTTTTCTTAAGCTAATATTTCTATCTTGCTCAAACATAAGGCACAATTGAAATATTGCATTGCAAAACGGCCTACCAAGTTTCATTAAAATCGAATAAAAAATGAAGCCTAATAATGCAAAGAGCTTTGAAAATTTGAAAACTATGGAGAGGGCGCTCAATACATGAAGATCCCTAAAAATCAGTCATGCAGCGACATTATAATAATAATAACAATAATAATAATAGAGGATCCCTGCTAGTAGGGATCCTCAAGCAGCCTAGAGGTTAAGATACTGAGGGACTTCAACATACAGACAGGCAAAGTGATTGAATCGCGGAGGCCAGACATAGTAGTAGTAGACAAAGAGAAAATATTGGGAACAGTGATAGACATAGCAGTACCAAAGGACAGGAATGTAGAAAGCAAGGAGAAGGAGAAGATAGACAAGTACAGGGATTTGGCAGAGGAAATAGAAAGGCTATGGAAATTGAAAAATGTTAAAGTAGTCCCGGTAGTAGTAGGAGCACTAGGAGCAGTGAGTAAGAAGCATAAGATATACTTGGAGGAGTTAGGAGTATCAAAGTGGGGAGCAGCGGTAGCACAGAAGGCAGCATTGTTAGGAACAGCTAGAGTCCAGAGGAAAGCTCTCAGACTCCCTGGGAACTGGTGAGTTCCCCGAGCTGAGAGGCATACCAGCATGAAGCTGTGAGAAGTAAGAATTATAATAATAATAATAATAATAATAATAATAATAATAATAATAATAATAATACCTGAAAATGTACGCTAGTTCAAGGAAGATGTTGCAGAAGCAAGTGGAGACATTGGAGAAGGCAAGCAGAGATTCAGGGTTGGAGTTTGGATTAGGAAAGTGTGCAGCAGTGACAATGACCAGAGGCAAGTGTGTGGATGGGGAGGGCTTGAGGACAAGCAGTGGGGATAAGATTGAGGAAGTCAAAGAGGGGTACAAGTACTTAGGTGTGATAGAGAAGGACAGAACAGATCACATGGAAATGAAGATGAGGCTAAGGAAAGAGTACAAGAGGAGAGTAAGGAAGGTACTACAGAAGTCAGCATTGAATGGGCAGAACAGCATAAAGGCAATTAATACGTGGGCAATACCAGTGTTGAGATATTCGGCAGGAATAGTTAGGTGGAATAAGAATGAACTGAGGGAATTAGACAGGGAGACAAGGAAGATACTAGCAGCAGAGAGAGCATTCAACCTCAATGGAGATGTAGATAGGCTGTACATGACAAGGCATAAGGGAGGTAAAGGGCTGCTAAGTGTGGAGGAGACTGTAGAAGCAGAAGCACTAGGGCTAAAGGAATATGTAGAAGAGCAACCTGAGGGGTCCCTACTAGAGGTCACTAAGGAGTTGAAGAAGATAAGAACTGAGAGTGAAGGAAAGAAGATATACCAGAGTAGGATGGAATCAGAGAGGCAAACAAGGTATAGGCAGAAGGCAATGCATGGAGAATACTGGAGGAACACAGAAAAGTGTGATAGAGAAGAGAGCAACAAGTGGTTAAAGAAGGCAGGACTGAAGAGAGAAACAGAAGCACTAATAATGGCAGCACAGGAGCAAGCAATAAGAACAAACTGGGTGAAGAAGCATATAGACAGAAGAGTAGAAGTAAGTGATAAGTGTAGGCTGTGTAAGAAAGAGGCGGAGACAGTAGATCATCTGATAGCAGGGTGTGAGAAGTTGGCACAGAATGAGTATAAGTTCAGGCACGACAAGGTGGGAAGAATGGTACATTGGAGTTTGAGCAGGCAGCATGGGTTAGAAGCAGGAGACAAGTGGCATGAGCACAAGCCACAGGGCGTCATAGAAAATGAGAAGGTTAAGATACTGTGGGACTTCAACATACAGACGAGCAAAGTGATAGAAGCACGGAGGCCAGACATAGTAGTGGTAGACAAAGAGAAAAGATTAGGAACAGTGATAGACATAGCAGTACCAAAGGACAGAAATGTAGAAAGCAAAGAGAAAGAGAAGATAGACAAGTAAAGAGAGTTAGCAGAGGAAATAGAAAGGCTGTGGAAGTTAAAGAAAGTTGAAGTAGTCCCGGTAGTTGTAGGAGCACTAGGAGCAGTGAGTAAGAAGCATAAGAGATACTTGGAGGAGTTGGGAGTACCAAAGTGGGGAGGAGCAGTAGCACAGAAGGCAGCATTGTTAGGAACAGCTAGAGTCCTGAGGAAAGCTCTCAGACTCCCTGGGAACTGGTGAGTTCCCCAAGCTGAGAGGGATACCAGCATGAAGCTGTGAGATGCAAGGATAACAATAATAATAATAATAATAATAATAATAAAGTGTACAGAAAAAAGGTGAATTTTGTTATATATTATTTAGTCATCTATGTTATGTTACAAACTGAATCTTTATATTATATATAATAGCACATGCACATGCCTCAACACGTCCGCATTTAACATATTAACAATATTTAGTAAAATTTAGTACATTTCTTCTTAATAATATTAATAAGTATTATTATTTCGGAATTTTACAGCTCTCGGGAGATATTATTATAATAAAATGATTTCTGTTTCCATTGAGACTTCTTGCAAGAGATAAACGAATTATAGTTATTGAAGCTGAAACCATGACCAATTCTAGAAGAATCGTAAATATAAATTGCTGCAATAACTATAATTCGTTTATCTCATGCAAGAAGTCTCAATTGAAACAGAAATCATTTTTTAACTTAATAAACAAGATAGGTTAAAACGCCATATTCTTAATTACTGAAATTTGGTTACGGCATGACACTGATCCTAATTTGTAAAATCCAGAAAACACTCTTTTGACATTTTCATAAAAAACTGAATTAGGTAGACAGAGTGTCGGCTCATTTTAACTTAGCAGTTTCCAGGCAATTCACAGCATTTCAAGGTCGAATTTCCAGGCAGTAATATTGTGTCGCATACCTTAAATTCTAAATTTCCAGTAAGTTTCAAACTGAAATTGACAAAATTATAATTAGATGAAATTTCACCTTTGAGTATAATATTCGTTTATCAGAAAAATATAACAATTTAGTACATAAACAGTTTTCCCTATTGCATTCACGTAAATAAGACCTTTAAATATACGAAAATGTACCGAAACATGTTTTGTTTTTTATAGATTATATGCACGTGCAAAAGACTCATTTTATAAGGTTTATGTAAAAAATATAATCAGATATGCACAATTCAAAATATCCAAGACACAATTGTTGGAAAATCACTTAAAACAGACTTTTTAATATTTTGTAAATCCCTATGCTATAGTGTCTCTATATATTTAAACAGCATTTTATTTGAGAAAAGCCAATGTTATTGAAGCAAACAAAAGGGTGGAATAATTTTATATTGAGTTTGGTGAAATGGAGATCAAAGCACTAACCACTTGGTCACTTTTATTAGAAAAATTTGATAGTCCAAATAATTAGTGATTCCTTTCATAGCTTCGAAACTTAGAAGTGGTACTAGAGATTCACAGTGCCGAAAAACAATTTTTCAAACAAAAACTGCAAAATTCTTAATAAGCTTGATATGTTGAAAGAGAAAGATGTTTAAAAAATCATACTGATTGGTGCGTAGGTGCAGGTAGTGGTAATACTTTTTTGTAACCTTATATTTACATAGAATAATGGAAGGACTTTTTCGATATGTTGCAAAAAACACAAGAAAGTATACATTTAGACAAAATAATAAATTGGATTCAATAAAAAATAGAAATGGCAGACACTAAAGGCATTTCAAGGTAGTAGTTTTGAATGTACCGGCATTTCCCTAGTAGATGTGGCGCACTCATGTTATTATCTTCAAAATGTCTAAAACCAGTACTAAGTTCGTATAGGATTAATATAAAGCACAATGCAAATAAAAATTATCATATTTACTATTTAAATTTTAAGGCTAATGAAATTTTTGAAATATATTACCCTACCTAATCCATAATTTTTTTTGGATCTGAATATCCGCTATATTAAATTTGAAGAAAAATTATAAGGAATTTTGTGTCATATGCTATTTTCATTGTGTAAATATTGACTGTCCTAAAAGACATAATAATTGAATTGACTATTTCCTAACAAATTCAAATTTTTACTTTAAATCCTTAATGTTCGAATCATTCAGTGAGCATACTCTTTTCAAGTGTACAAGTAATATAACTACTAATGCTAAGCATTATAGAATGAAAAGGCTTTTGAAAATCCTATCCTTAGACTACATACATAATCTAAAATCCGGATCATATATGATTAATAACATTTCAAAGAAATTTGCATTGCAATTAATAAATCGGCACCAATTCAATGCCAGAAAAGAAAGATATAAAGTGCGCAAATTTTCTTTATCAAATGCTAATTACAGTAATATAAATGAACAAGTATGCAATAAAATAAAACTATTTGATCTATCTAAAACTGAACTATCAAATTAAAGCAGATTATTAAACAATTACGAAATATAAAATCGGCTTTAAGACAAAGTTTTTCAATTATTTAAATAATACAAACAAAAATGGCGATATAGTAATAAAATCTTGGTCAAAGATATAGGGTTTTCAGCTGACATTAATGACTTAATTATTGATAACCAAAAAATAAGACCACATAAATAAACCTTTAAGGAAAATATTCATCAATGTTCCACAAAAACATAATTTTCTTTTAGACTCGCAAATATTGATATGAATTAGTAACTATAAGAAACTCAGACAAAAATAAATGGACTGCGCCTTTTATAATCTTCCTATCTTTATTATTAAACACTCCGTATAATCCATCATTTTAGAAATTTTTTCGAAAACTTATTACATATCAAATAACGGCGTTTTTGAAATCTGTAAACGTTCTCTCAAAAATAACATTTTGATTTTCACACACGATGCAATATTATCAATATCAAAGCAAGTAAAATCTAATTTAAGCCTTAAATTGATGTAACTGCGTTACCATTCTTGATTTGAGCGGAACTTTTAGATAAATGAATTTTGACATATTGAAAGACAAAAATTTAAATAGATATTGGGTAAAGGCTATGCCTCAGGTATGCCTTAAAACTTTCCAAATAGATTGCATATAAGCGCAGATTACTATTATGCCACAACTGTGATTAGTCAGAATTTTAGTATTTTAAAAATGTATATTGTTTAGAATCATGTAAATATAGATTATATATATAACATTTGTCTTTGAATAGTCTACACAGAGCTGCAACCATGCCTGGTTTTTGAAGGCACGACCCGGCACGGCACGGGTTTTGAAAAATATTATTAGGCACGGCGCGGAACGTTTTCATATTTGGCAACAAATATGGCTTTTACAATTTTTCAAAATTTCTCTAGTAAATAAAGTGATTACAGCCAGTGTATTATGTCTTATATAAGTAAACAAAAATTAGTAAATTGAAAATATATTAGCCAGAATCGTCGATCGCGCAATTTCCATGGTGTTCACATGAAATGGGCTTATCATGGATATATATATATATATATATATATATATATANGTGCATTGTATTTTACCGCACTGAACCGCAAAGTTTTTTCCTACTGCGATGCACCTCAAAACCCATGCCCCTCACGAAAAAATTATGACACATGAACAAATGCAGTACAAATGTGTACATTAATGCAAACCAAAAATAGACAATAAGACAACTACAAAGAACAAAAAGGGTTCTTATTTACAAACGTTTTTAATACTTTCAAAATGTTTTTAAAAAAGAATGGAGTCAAAAGTCTCTGGCTTCAAGCGTTGTCGCCGTTTTTCAAGCAAACGACCTGTGTTTGAAAATAACCTTTCTGAGGTGGCTTCACTTGCTGGTACACCCAATAAAAATGTATCTAATTGACTTAAGTTTGGAAAATTTACAGCATTTTGACCCCACCATTTAATAACATCATCACAGTGTATTATTGGCATATCTGCATAACGATCGACTTCGCTGACCGAGGACATCGTAAGACAAGAAAACTAATCCAGTACGGACCTATTAGTTGTATTAATCAATTAACTAGCCAAATAAAGTTGATGTTACACTAGCCTATCTTACTCAAGTTATGATATAATTTATATAACGAATTAATACATTGCTTTAAAGGAAAATGTCACTTTTAAGCGTTAAAATATTTTTAGTAACCACTCCGCACCGCGCCACATCACACTGCACCGTTTGAGTTGGGTTGGGTCAGAAAACCGTAATGCCCTTGCAGTTGTGACAAATACATCGAATTCAAAGTAACAAATCAGTCACTTACATGTGTAATTGTAGTACTTTGCTTGCTANTACATTGCTTTAAAGGACAATGTCACTTTTAGGCGTTGAAATATTTTTAGTAACCACTCCGCACCGCGCCACATCACACTGCACCGTTTGAGTTGGGTTGGGTCAGAAAACCGTAATGCCCTTGCAGTTGTGACAAATACATCGAATTCAAAGTAACAAATCAGTCACTTACATGTGTAATTGTAGTACTTTGCTTGCTAGTTTACTTTAATTTTTGGGAAAAAAAACTTATTTTACGCCAGAGTTTAAGAACATGTGTCCGGTTTTATATAAAAATATTGTGATCATTTTCTATAAAATTACTTGATATTTACTAAAAGTAAGCAGTGAAAAACAAAAACTTTATTTTTGAAAAAGTATTGAAATAGGGCTTGCTTATTTTAATTGAATGTATGATAATCTACCAATATNCACCGCACTTGTGCATTGTATTTTACCGCACTGAACCGCAAAGTTTTTTCCTACTGCGATGCACCTCAAAACCCATGCCCCTCACGAAAAAATTATGACACATGAACAAATGCAGTACAAATGTGTACATTAATGCAAGATAATCTACCAATATGAAAATTTAAATAAAGGTAAATAATAACTTTTTCTGCATAGATAAATAATGTAATATTTAAGTCATAAACTATAAACTTTGAAACATTAAATAATACGTAGCAGATTATTTGTTATGTACTAAAAATGCCTTATGATTGTTCAAAAGAAATCGCAAAATAAAATATGAATACGTCTATTAACAATGTTTGAAATTTTGCAAAATGTCAAACAAGACTTATGTAGCATAGCGTTCAATTTCTGATCAACTATTACGTAGACAATTCCGTCGCTACTTTCGGTTGTTATTATTATCGTAATATGTGTACTTAAGTTACGATCATATATCTAATTGACTTGAATTTAAAAATGTAAATACTATTATATTTAATAGGCCCGTATCCAGCATTATCACCAAAGGGGGTCGACACGCATTCCGGAGCGGTTGATGAGAATTTCGATTTTACCAAGACTGTACACCATTTTAGTTTTCTGTTGCATACATGGCTGGGATTTTCTGACGAGGTGAGGTTATCTAATAACCAAGTATGAGACCAAAAGCAAGGCGAAGCTCCGAAAAAATTTTTTGAAAAAAGACCTTATTGACAGTAAAGTTATCAAAATGAATTAACTAATTTTATTTTTACATCTGATTTTCCTTTGAGTTTTGTTGTCCAGGAAAGGTTGTCTGACCTTTCAAGGGGGGTTTGTCCCCCCCCTAACCCACGTGGCTACGGACCTGTTTAATATTAAAAGCCGAATATATTTTATTGCTACCTAAGTTTACATTACATTAATTTCACAGCGGTAAGTCCCGACCCATACTTGTCGCCTCGGCTCGTCGCATACAACCATTCAATGCGGCTCGTTTTGGCTCAATATTTTTTATAAAATTTGCGCTCTCAGAATTTTTTACATAGCTTTTCCTATTATTTAATAAACTCTTTAGAATATAAAATGGTATATTGAGTGAAAAAAATAAGGAAATTCTACATAAACAAAATCGTAATATATAAAGGTATGTACATTGAACAATTTGTACAAATTACAAATTATCAAAATAATAAATAAAATAATAAGAAATATTTCTACAATCAACAAACAGCAGCGCTGAAAGTAAACAAAAAGAACATCAATACATAAAGACACACTGACGCTGAGAAAATCTAATGGAATACAGAAAAATTGGTAAGATCAACACTGTGCAAACAGTATTTAAATATTTCAAGTGATTTTGATGTTACCACAATATCTGGCAAAAAATTCCAATACTTTCTTACCCTGTAAAAGAATAAATTCCGAATAGCATTGTTATCAGTATCAATAATATGAGATATTTGAAGTTTGTTATACACTGCATTTCTTGTATTGTACTTGCACCTTTGATTTCATTGCTGCAAACACTTGATTAATTAGTAATTGCCCATTAATACTATCAAGGGACAAGAAACAGAACCGGGACCAAAAATGTGTTGTCCCGCAGGTATCTAATGCCATCACGTTTGCAAACACATCGTGTGAAATATTTTTGAACACGTTCAATCAACGAAATATCTGCGTGAAAAATTATCTATTGGTAGGTCATGTACTTGAAATCGATCTTTCACTGCTGCATTTGTATTAGTTTTTGTTTTTGAAAAAGTTTCGCGTATATCACAATAAAGTTGCTCAAAAACTTTAATAACACATTAAAGGTGGGCTTACATTTAGCAATTCCGTAAGATTTAGAGCAAAACAAAGTAAAGTTTCGGGGTAAAAATTGAAGAAAAAGTGGCATCGGGCAAGTTGGGATTCTATTACTTATATTTAGAGAAACCAGCAAGTTTTCTTAGAGAATATATTTAGAGAATCAAATTTGTTGGCATTCCTTAACCGGTTCCCCAACGTTCACAACCGACCGGTCTTATAACGTCAACCCACCGGTGCCAGTTGACCCGTCTGAATTGCACCCTTGCGTGGATTCCCGCAATTAATATGTATGTATATTTATACTAGCGGTTTTTGCTTACTTGTTCTTCGCCGAAGTTTTGCAAGTTCCTTATGAGCCCTAATGTGTTCAAAAGTTTCTTTTCTTTATTATTGGTATCATATTAAATAAAGTAACAACAAATCCAATTGAAACAAGGTTATCCTATGATTTGATCAGTTAAACTAAAATATATGAGTTCAATTTCAATGAATGTAATTTTCGGATGTCCAGTTGTGGCCCTACTCGCTGAAAAAGTTTGATTACCTGAAGCAGACCAATTGTTTACCCGACACGAATCATGGATCCACTCGTTTCCATGCTGATTGCTGGTGCACAGATTAATACACTGTTTCAGTTCGTTTCTCTATCGCTTACTCACAGTATTTCTCGTTTTCCGAGAACGTTTCTGTTGGGATTCCAAATAACTTGACCAAAATCGGGAAAACTTGAAAGCCTGATTATAGGCCATTCGAAATTGGTCAGGAACTACATATTGAGCTACATATTACAATGAATATTTATTGGTACATTTGAAGTATTTATTCTTAACTTGTTAAGCAATAGTAGCTCAACTTAATGTCCTAGCACCCCTGGTCATACTTGCGATACTCCCCAAAACTTGTACAAAAACTGTGATATCCTGATTTCTATTTTAAACATTTCCAACATTTGAGTATATTGTTTTTTAAATATTTAGTTTAATGGAAAATTTAAACGGTTTTCTTGACAAAGGAAATAAGAAAAACTGGGAAAGATTATTTGGGTTTTCGTAGATTTTTAAAGCTCTAAAAAATTATGTACAGCATGATGTCGTAACAATAATATTGTAGGTTATTTGAGGATTTTGGAATTATTATCTTTGCAAAGAAAAATAATGTAGCATCATCCAAATCAACTAAGCTGCTAACGTCAAATCAGAAAGAGGATAAGATCGAAGAAGAATTATGATTAGAAATATTGTAAAACTATACAATCAGTTTAGATTAATTTGTGTTATGCAACGAAGTAAAAATAAGTGTCAACTATGAGAGATTAGTATCTGTCGATAATAATACTTTTGGCAAGACTGAGTGGGCAAAGTCGCTTCCATTATTTTTAGCCGCAATATTGGCAGACGAAGAGTTTAAATTTGAAATCGACAGGTACTTTTCCAAAATTACTATAAATAGATTCAACTCACTGTAAGCAATTGATAAAGAATTTTATTCGGAATTCTTACATTGTTCTATTGATACGGTTTGATTATTTATTACAATGTCAAGCTAAACGAGTTGTGTTTAGTAGTGGTCTGGATACATCACGAGATCGATTCTAGGGTCTTTGTGCCAGATCATGAAAGTGCACTTATGTTAGGTATAGGGGTTTTTCTCTCGTTCAGTTGACTATCGATCATTTAGTACATGCATTAATTATAATAGATTCGAAATACGGTTGGATGACCGAAACTTAGGAATTATATCTGTAATATTTCAGATCCAAATTAATGACTATAACGTGACCGATAAAGTGACCGAGCATGTATTAATTATTAATTGTAGGTTAGGAAGCTGCCAGTTATTAAACTAATTAATAAAACCAATATATTTCGGTAATACTACATGTAATATTAATAAAGCAGCTAGTAACAAGTCCGGTTGCATATTCATGAAACACTTTTACAAAATAGAGACTAAGTCGAGCTGTGTCTTGTCTTGAGTATACACCGAGCTAGGATAGGGTGCACATAAGTTACATCGTTGAGTTGAGAGTTGGAACTCAACCAATTGGATCCTCGGTGAACAAGTGAAACTCGATGTGGAGATCAGCTTCGGGCAGATGCCCATTATCGATTATTGGAGAAAGTGCTGTATGGCTTTGTCACCTAAATAGCGAATAGTTAATTCTAGTTATGTTGTATTAACGGAGATGTACAACAGCTAAACAATATATATAGTTAGTAAATCCCTACCCGCAAATATGCAACCGATGTTATAAAGTAACAAAGGATAAACAGTAATAATGTCTGGTAGATGATGTTACAATAAGGGGCAGCCAGCACAGTTAAGATGGCAACTTCATAAACATTAGAAGAAGTATTGTTTAGAAGTATAGACGACTTTTATAAATCCCAATTTACAAAAATCAATTAAATTGTTCGTCCAACCCTTTTAATATTATTCCATATCACATGAAAAATCTTTGAAGAAAAGTTCCAATTTTGAGGTTGGCTTACGGAACCATTCTACTAGACCTAAAATTTAAGGGGTAAAAGGTGACAGGGGATACCTGGAAAATGTATTTAATACCTGGCCCACGTTTTCCGCAATCTTCACATTTTATTAATCACATAAATCTGTCATACATTTCTTTTGAAAGCATAGGTTTATTTTTTTAGTTATTTGGAAAAAACTGACGCATGTTAAATCTTGCATTTTGTTAAGACTAGAAAATTTAGCCAAATACGTTCATTCAGTGAAAGATCCAAGAGCATAAGTAACATCAATGAATGACTTTGTTTATCTTATTAGAAAATAACTGATGTTAATAGGTATTTGAAGGAAAAGAGGTGCATTCTAGGCTCATATTGCCACTTTCTAATTGTCTCCGAAATCTCGATGAGCACTGTGAGCAGCAACATTCACATTTTTATTTTTGGGAAAGTTATATGTTGTTAACAAATATCTTGATTAATATTCAAAATTCAAGTTCTTAATCTTCAAATATGTTATTATTTTATATTTATTTAGTAATATAGTTGTTGAAATAGACAAGCTCCAATATATATATATATATATATATATATATATATATATATATATATATATTAACATATATATATATTTATTTATTTATTTACTTATTTAATTTTGTTTGAAAACATATTTATTGCAATAAACTTTACAAAGCTTATAATTAACTTAACTGGCGTTAATAACAAATATACAAATAAGTTTTAAAGCTTGAGGGACAGACAGATGGATTTCAAGATTTGAAGAAATTCAATGGTTACATCTTATTACATTTGTGTCATTTCTTTCCATTTTCAATAGTAAACACAATCCAAAATTTGCATAGCACATGACAAACATCCGTACAAAGGGAAAATTTATATAACAGCCAGCATTAGCACTTGACCTGCCAATCAAATTTAGATTCCTGACGATGATATGGTAAAGCATTGCTTCATATTCCATTTGTAATTACATGATTGTTGTTATACGGTATCTGAGTTCATTGTAATTATGAATATGACATCTATCCATTCGAAAAAAAGTAAAGCTAGAAATAGGTTTTCTCAATTAAAATTACTAACAAATTTTTAGGTATTGCAGAAATTTTGTAATTTTTTAATGTTTTGAAAATAACAAAAATATCCTATCTGTGCAACACGCGATTAGTTTGTAAATCATGGGAAAAAGTTGCCAGTAGGCTTGCTTCAAGTTTTAAATGCTATGAACCGATTAAGTCAATTAAAAAAGCATTGCAGAATTTATGGAATGAATATGTAAAAATCAAATCCAATTTACGTTCAGGTCGAACACGTAGTAGTAATGCAATTGAAAAAGAAAAGCTAACGCAATGGTGAAATATCTTCAAACCTGATGCCGTAAGTATTCTTAAAAAAGATCTTAGATTTCTTAGTGAACCGCAAGGATCATGAAAGTTTGCGTTTTGCACAAAAGTCATGGAAAAGTGATTTGTTCCTAAAAGAATACCAAATGAATAATTTAGTTTTCAAAAATTGATAGGAAATTAAGAAAATTTTATAAAATTAAACAGGTGAAACTTGAAATCTTGAGACAACTTCAAATGCGTCTTCTGTATCTGGAGGTGATGCACATACATCTAGTATTTGCTATGCTTCATATAATAAAACATTTGTTACACTTAATATTCAAAGGAGAGTTACACGAATTTCACAAGTTGTGGCTGCTGCAATGCGACATAAACTTTCTGGTAATGTACAAAATGATGTATTATGTGGGCTGATTAATTACAATTCTTCTCGAATTCAGCAATTTTTCCTTATTAAAAACAGATTTGCCATTCCTTTACAACAAAAGTTTTTTTACAAAAATTATTGAATAAATGTAACGACCATAATAAAAAGCAAAATATTGCTATACTTACAGGTCACAAAATAGTGGTTCTTGATTCAATTACTAAATATTGCAAAAGTGGTGTTCTTCTAATACATTTAAATATTTAATAAATACATTTGTCATTGGTGTACTTTTAATAAATTTTATAATATATGATATAATTTAAGACGACTTGAGCAAATTAACTGAAATTCCGTCTTTGGGGTTTTTGTAATCAAGCTTTGATTTGAAGGGTTAACGAATTCTGGAATAATAATTTTTTGAACAACTAACATATATGCTTTGCATATGAGAAACAATAATGAACTTCTATAACACTTGGAACAAATGAATAAATAAGTGAGTGAATTGAAGAGCGGAATTAATAAATGACTGAGTGAAATCGGCCAAATGTTGCTGTTATTTATTCATTTGTTCCAGTCCAGTTAGTGTTATAGAAGTTCATGGTGAAATTCAAACACACTTCTGTTAGATAATGATTGCTGTGCATTGCACAGTGTTGAACTTAGAACTTATGGTTGTGGATAAATATATTATGTTAATCGCCATTTATTTGTGAAAAATCCAAGAGCATAAGTAACATCAATGAATGACTTTGTTTATCTTATTAGAAAATGACAGATGTTAATACCTATTTAAATGAAAGAGGTGCATTCTAGGCTCATATTGCCACTTTCTAATTGTCTTCGAAATCTCGATGATACTGTGAGCAGCAACATTCAAATTTTTATTTTTGGGAAAGTTATATGTTGTTAACAAATGCCTTAATTAACATTCAAAATTCACGTTCTTAATCTTCAAATATGTTATTATTTTATACTTATTTAGTAATATAGTTGTTGGAAATAGACTAGCTCCAATATATATATATATATATATATATATATATATATATATATATATATATATGAATTTATTTATTTACTTATATAATTAATATAAGGTTTATAATATAAACGTATTTCATGGTGAAATTCAAACACACTTCTGTTAGATAATGATTGCTGTGCATTACACAGTGTTGAACTTAGAACTTATGGTTGTGGATAAATATATTTTAATATAGTTAAAAAAACCAGATTTAGTTTATTAACAAATTCATTGCCGCCAAAGTTTCTATTTGCTCTATTTAAAACAATAATATGAAATTACAATATCAATTCTTTAAAACAAAAATGTAACTAGCACAAACCATATATAACTTAAAAATGTATTTATTATATTTCATTTTTATATCTATAATCTAATGTCGTAGTGATTTAGATGTCAATGATGATCCTGTATATTACAATCAAAATATATTAGATGGAAAAGAAGGTATAGTTTATAGCGCATGATATATATATATATATATTTATTTATATTTATTTATATACTAATACGTCTCACTCTGTACAGGGGTTTTTGCAAAAGCCTGTACACAGGGGGACCAGAACCAATTTTTCCATAGTACAGAGAAGGACTTGGGGTTTTTTGCCGAAAATTAAACTTTTTGCGATTACTCGCTAAAACACTCATCGATCCTTAAAATATTTTACATGAAGATAGGGACTACTGAAAGAATATGTCCAAAAAAAATCAGGAATTTATGTGGAAAATTCAGCTTACATGGTTATGTGGAAGGAATACATAGAAGGACGTATTAGTATATATTTATATATATATATATATATATATATTTATTTATTTATTTATTTATTTATTTATTTATATCTCGCTCTCTCAACAAAAGTTGCTAAAAACTCGCTCTGTGTATGTAAACATCCTATATTTATATTTTGCTCTGGTAGACTTTTTTCATTTATTTTTTGCTTGTGTGCATTTTTATAATAATTATGTACAGAAATGTAATGTTCAAACTATTATGCTAAACGTATTAGTTTGCGAATATTTACATAATTAAGTTTATGTTATGTAGCATGGAGTTCTGCTCCATGTATGTACTAATAATGAAATTATTTAATCTGAAAGCAATGATTTGCTCATGTTTATTTATTCTATGCCATCAACGCTCTCTAATCCGGATTTATTGAAATACGAAATTATGGCGAAACCTTACCAAATATTAAGTTATATGATAGTATTGACAGTTTATATTTTGTCATTTAGCAAAATTTTTGCGTAAGTAAGCGGGATTGATCGTATTTACAAGCAATATGTCTAATCCGGACTTCCAAAAAATTTCATAGTAGCTGCAATCATTACTAACTTTTAACGAAATTTTTTAATATAGTAATTAATATCACAAATAACATTTGCTTAACAAGAATTTTTAGCTTTATTGTATTCGTTGCGTTTAATCCTCCATTCTCTAATTTCTCTATTCCGGAAATAAAATATTTTTAATCAACATAAAATACGTTCAGCTTCACTGTTTCTAAAATATCGAAATACAATCAATCTTTATTTAATTCTCTTGATCCTTTGTATTTTATATTTAAAGTCTTCTATTGTACGGGATCTATTGTATTTACAAACAATCTGCCTAATCCGGATTTAAAATCCTTTTAAAAGTTGCAGAAAAAATAATTCATAATTATTAATTTATTCATTTAATTTCTATAATTACAAGAGCTTTTTTTGCCGAGGCGTTATTATTGGATTTCGCAGAGGAGAACTTAATTATGGCATTTTTATATTCATCGTTTGATCTTCATCAGAACAGTTTGTGAATTCGTCCATGAATTTATCTCAGTAAACTATAATAGTGGTTAGATATTTATGAATAGTTATTAATAAATAAGTTTTAGATCTGCGGAAGATCATCAATGAGGTTCCGACGTCAATCATTGACTATTCTACTTGCTTTCTGGCGACAATCACTGCGAAAATAGCTGCAATACTTTTAACTAACTAAAAATTCTACTCTACATCTGTCGATTTGCCGACGTCAATTAATTAATAAAAGACCTCAGTTTTCGTCAATCCTATTTGTTCATCGTAATTACAGCGGCCAATTCTAATCAGCATACTTACCTGAAGATAAAGATGTTAAATAATTAATTATACAAGGACATACTTCTTAGTACAAATATTAGACAATATAAGCATTGGTGCTTTACATTGTCCGGAATAGACAGCTTGGAATTCTTTGAGGTTATTTTTGCACATACTTTGCGTACCATGATATTCATTTACCTAAGTATTTGATTTGGATCTCTAGTAAAATATGAAAGTTCAAAATCATATTACAAATAGCAACTGAAATCAAAATCCGGATTAGACAGCTGAAATTTTTGGGTTAGAGCATTTATTGGGATAAACATTTGATTTTTGGAATTTATTATAAGAATAAACGCTCTATGATTGATACTAAAGTGTACCTGGAGCGAGGTGTACAGAGAGCGTATATATATATATATATATATATATATATATATATATATATATATATATATATATATATAAATTTCCCTGCTAATATTATAAACTAATGACAATAACTGGTGTTTTTTACTTTTTTTGACCAAAAGTGGTGTGACTACAGCACTGGTTATTATAAACTCAAAAAAAATGGAATGCATTTTCCTGTTATCAATTATCTTGCTGAAATGGGTATAAATTTGGTTCAGAATTTTTTTATAAAACTGATTATGCATTGCAACTTTAATTCATATTACACTCGGTGAATTTCATACACAAACATTAAGAAATTTCAAGAAAGCTCTTAAAATTTGTTTGCTGTATATAACAATTAAAAAGCAGTATTGCTATGATCATTATTGAAATAATAACTGATGTGTTAATCAAAGAGATTGCTCCTCTTCTAACTTTTAAAATGATATTACATCAAAAATAATAGTGCTCTTTGTGTTTTCTGGTCAACTCGTCCGACAGTCAATTAAAAAATTCGACGGGTGGGGTTGCTCCGTACTCTTAGACAAATCGGCTCGCGGATCATTCATAATTGTTAGGGAGGAAGAACACTAACAGAATTAAGGAACAATTTAAGAAGTTAAACACTTCAATCTTTAAAATTCCTACAGACTAATATATTCTAATTATACTTGTATTTCTTATTGATTTTGTCTTGTTTTCTTTGATGCTTTTATGCATTTTATTGTTTTATAATCCTATAATCGTCGACACATTGCCAAAGAAAACTTAGCTCAAAGATGGATATGACATCAAAATATTTAGAATTTTTATATGAACAATATTGAAGAAGCTCTTATGTAGCTTGCAGCGATGCGAACAGGTGACTACAAGCAAAGAATAAAGCAGATATCTAAGGAAAATAAGAAGGAAGACCATCATAAGGAAAATATTTCAGACGAAAAAGTTGAAGTACGAGCACTGATGCATCAAAATAATAAATATTCTTGTGCCGAATTTTTTTTATTGGTAAAATCCCGGGGAATATTAGAAGAAGCTCTCAATATATATATATATATATATATATCTCTCATGGAAATCTTTTAAAATATTTTGCCAAATTTTTTAATATTTTATTAATACATACATACATCGCTCTCTGTACTATTTCAATATTTATACCTCGCTTTGCTAAAAACACGCTCCATGCACTTGTTATATTTATATATTGCTTTGTGTACACTTGTTCAAAAAATGAAAAAATTTTTTTCATATACTTGTTTCATTTACTTGTCGCTTGTGTGCATTTTTATAATAATGTTATTTTCACGCTATTATCCTAAACGTTATTTAATCTCAGTAGTTTGCTTATATTTACATATTTAAGTTATTTAGTAATAATAAAAGTATTTAATCTGAAATCAAAGATTTGCTTATATTTTTTATTCTTGCCATACACGCCCTATAATCCGGATTAATTGAAATCTAAAATTATGTTAAAACCTTAGCGAACATTAAGTTATATGATAGTATTGACAATTTATATTTTACCATTTAGCGAAACTTTTTTGCTTAAGTAAGCGGGAGTGATCATATTTACAAGCAATCTATCTAATCCGGACTTCAAAAATTTTTACAGTAGATGCAATCATTACTAACTTTTAATAATTTTATAATATAGTAATTAATATCACAAATAACAATTGCTTAACAAGAATATTTAGCTTTATTGTATTAGTTGCGTTTAATCCGCCATTCTCTAAATTATCTATTCCGGAAATGAAAATTTTTAAGCAACATAAAATACGTTCAGCTTCACTATTTCCAAAATAATGAAATACAATCAATCGTTAGTTAATTCTTTTCATCCTTTGTATTTTATATTTACATTCTTCTATTATATGGGATTTAATGTATTTACAAGCAATATGCCTAATTCCGATTTCTACATTGAGTCTTTTCATTTTATTTCGTTTTGATTGTAATTACAGTGACCAATCAGCATTCAATTGAATAATCAGCTCACTTACTTGAAGATAGAGATATTAAATAATTAATTATACCAGAGCATACTTCTTAGTACACATATTAGGCAAGGTAAGCATTAGTGCTTTATATTGTCCAGAATAGCCAGCTTGGAATTCTTTGTGGTTATTTTCACACATACCTTGCGTACTATGATATTCATTCACCTAAGTATTTGATTTGGATCTCTAGTAAATATAAAACTCCAAAATCCTATTACAAATAGCAACTGAAAGCAAAAATCTGGGTTAGACAAGCTGATTTTTTTGAATATTTTGACATTTATATTAATTATTTTAGCGGTTATTGGCATAAAAATTTGATTTTGCCAGTTTATTATAAGAATAAATGCTTTATGATCGTTAATAAAGTGTACAGCGAGCGAGATATAAATATTGACCCGTATATTTTTTGAAAAATCAAAGTTGTGGAAAAAATTTTAACTTTAATTTTTCTAAATGCCTTTGAGTAGCTTTCATATTTTAGCAACAAAAATTTTATAGATTTTATAGTCTTTGTGGATTTATATCACGCTCTCTGTACAATGGGATTTCTTACTATATTCATATATATATATATATATATATATATATATATATATATATATATATATATATATGTACATATATATATATACTTAAAATTATTCATTAATTCCATTGCTTTACAGATTTTATAATAGAATACCATTTCAACAACATTTATTTTTAAGTAATTGTATGTTTGATATGCAATATGCAATTCTCTCCAATGTAAAGTGCTATTGTTGAAATACAATTTTCAAGCACTGCATAGTCTTATAATTTGGTTTGTCAAATGTTAACAAGCATCACCTCCCGATGCTTTTATAGTAATAATTATGATAATTCATTTTGATTTCTATTGCAAAAAATTATTCATAAGCAATATTAGAGTTCTGTGGTTTTTAATAATACCAATGATGTCTGCAAACTTGTAGACTTCAAATCAAAACGCTACTGAAGTATATGAAGGTTTCTTACCAGTGTAACTACAATGCATCTGTCTAAGCCAAGAACCCCAAATAATAATGAAATTTTAAGAAATGTAAGAATATATATTTGTGTTTACAAAATAATTCCCAATATTCAAATTTTCACCAAACCAATTTTTATAACAACACGTAATCTTTTGCTTATGCCTTTTCTATGTTCCTATCCAATAAGTTTATTTTGTCTTTATCATTCTGGTGCAGAGATAACACTAAGGAAGATATTGAGGCATCTCTTTAAAAATGTATGAAATTATACCTCATGTACAACTCATAAAAAAATTTTAGGTGCATTGATGAACAGGCAATTTTAGAAAAAAACTTATCATAGCTCAACATTTACAAGTCAAGATTTTGAACCGTTTAATTGATCAAATTATAATTAACTGAACCACATTATGAGATGCATAGATGACATTTTAATATCACTTTTCTTTAAAGATGTGCAATTTCGTCAAAGATTTAATGTAAATTTAAGTTTCTGCAAAGTTTTTAAGGATTTTTAAACTAGGGATGTCTATATCATTTTTGAAAACTTTATTGCGCAATTGGATGTGGGAGATGGTTTGCTGCCTACTAGAGACCCAGTTTGAAATCGAATTGACGTAATCCCATTTATCTTTATTAGAAGCATGCTTTTTAAATGTGATCAGACAAAATTTGTCATATGCACATTTTTCTAAGCACTTACAGTCTTTTGCTTAAATTTGTAAACTTCATATTCTTCAACAGATTTACTTAGGTGCAATAATCAGTAGTCCTCCACTGACTTGTTACTTGTTATTGGATTTTGCTAAAAATATCAAGGGTGACTGGAGAAGGATTTTGAGATCATCATCCTCTTTAAACCATCTTTCTACCAAACAATATATTGCATTATCACCAAGGTGTACACCTTGATTATCACCAATACTGTTGTAAAGACTTAGAAAATTTGCATGTGAATTTCTAATGTCATGAGCATTGAATCCTAAATTTTTTAACTTTGTATTGATTAATTAAGAATTTTTGGCATTTCTCCCTGGCCATGCACGATGGGTCCCGGATTTTTGTGAACATTATTATAAAGTAGAATTAGTCTCAAATAACAGGCATCATAACTAAATTTTCTGTTGCAGTATAATTTTCCAATTTTTTAAGTACCTCTTTTGTTAAATTACGAAGTTTACCTTGTGTATCATTGCTTGGATAAGATCTTTTGCTACTTTTATTAAAGATGTTTTTTCCAAAACTTATTTGGCCGCTTGATGTAAAATGCACTTGATTGCACGCACAAATTGTGCAAGTCCAAAATTGGAAAAATGAGAGTCATCTTTGGCAAGTAATAAGCTGTTTTTGGAAAATATTTCTGCCCAATTTACAGTGTGTCCCATTCGATTAATAAAAGTGTTAATTTCTTCAATACTCGCAATTGCGTTTCATTACATTTTTTGAAGGGAAAATTTCTGATAAGGTCACAGAATTAGTTATCCTTTTCTAGTATTTCTTAATATTATCCAGGTTTGCTTTTATGTTTTCAGTACTAATATTTTCCAAGATATCATTAATGAGTTTTTTTAATTTTTTCTTAATTCTCTTGAAACAGCTTGTTAAAATGTAATAGGTCATATATATATATATATATATATATATATATATATATAATCTGGCAGGTGCACACTCTATATCCATCATGACTTGTAGTGGTGTCATTAGTGCTTCTAGTTCCGTTTTTGTGAAGCTTTCAATGAAGAATTTCATTTTAATGAGTTAGACATCTGAAACTTTAGCTTGTTGGTATGTTATCGGGGTGATACCAATTTTCATGCTTGTTTTTAACAATGTCTCATTTGATTAGTATATCTTAGTTTTCTGCTCATCACCATGTATGGGTGTTAATGGCCTCTGTTTTTGTGATTTTCTCATTAGAGATATTATTTAGTACTGCTTGTAACTAACCAGGATAACAGTTGCAGTGTTGCTTCATTGAAAAGGTCTTCCTCTTCTTTTAGTTGTGAGGGAGTTTTTGTTGTTAGATCTATTGTTTTGTAGGGGAGGTATCTTCCAGTCAAATCAGTTGTTTCTTTATTTATACTAATTAGACTGAATGATATCAACTTGACAAATACATGTATAATGCCATGTTTTCCCTGATATGTTGTGGTTTGAGCAATTTTCAATGTAGTTTGCATTGAGTAGGGTAAACATTCCTGTAGCATTTCTGTGGTTAATGCTGAATTGGTATCAGTATAGGTTTTATAGTGTGCCACCCACATTGCTGCCTACATGTATTTTTTCATATAGTGGTGAAATGTTTCTATTTCATGTTTATGGATTCTGAGTTTGTTTTGTATGATTATGAGTGAGAGGCAGTCAAATGGATTTTTATAGTTGATGATTTTAGTGAGGTATTTCTTGAACTTGTTGATGTTTCTTCTGTGTTTTAATGAGGAGGTGGTTAGTGACATTTTTAGTAGTAACCAGTTTTTTGTTTTCTTGTAATAGGTGATAAATCAAGTTCAAAGAAACATTCTTTGTAAGTTTAATGTGAGATTTCGTGTTGAGAGGCACTTTTAGAGTGGGATCTTATGTGAGCAGCATACTGAGTAGCTGATAGTGCTGGTGTAGTTTGTACCTCAGGTATCTGGCTTTCTTCAAAGATTTCTTGTCTGAAGGAATTTTTTCTTTGAAGCATGAGGCTCTGATTATTTGGGTTAGTAAGCATTCAACTGTGATATCATAGTTGAGGTTGGGGGCATTTGATTTCGATTATTGGCCATTGCTCATTGTTGTATTTTGTAGCCTTTAGTTGTAGCTATTTTCGGTGGATACAGTTGAGAGCTTGTTGGGACTGGCTGAACAAGAATTCACAGCATATGTCTGTTATATTTGTTCAAATGCAGTGGGGATCTAATATCTCAAGAGTTTGAATCTTGAATGTTGATTGCAATTCCTTCTTCCATGATGATTCTCTGCATTGGCAAATGTCTGTTAACTAGGATATACTGTTTTTGGAAGGTATTTTCCAGAGTGGACTGGTGGATGATGTGGAAGTTTTCCAGATACACTTTGATGTCCAATATATTGTAAGGTATGATTTCATTTATATCCTGTATTTATATAAATGTGACTGTGACATTAATTGTTTTAGCAGTAACAATAATTTAGTTCATTCTTTAGACCATGTTGATATCATCTTTATCTTGAGACTTGAGAAATGAAGCAATTAGTAACTGTGACCAATCAATGTTGATAGTGTTAACCTTTTCACAAGCCTTTTTTGTTTTTTTTTACAAAATTGTAAATTTCATGAAGCATAACGTTATGTTCAAAGGTGATATGAGTGGTACTGTGAAGCTTTGATGTCTGGGATGAGTTGTAGTAGTCTGTTTACTTTGAGGATATACTTTGTTATCATAGTTGTTGCTCATTTTGCAACAGTATAACAGCATGCAGTATTGCTTTTGAGTGTTCTCATTGTTAAATTTTAACTGAGGGCTTTGACTAGTTCTTTGTAATCAATTTTAGATTCATCTTTGATATTCATGTAAACATTTAATGTAATTTTAAAAAAAGGGGTAGTTTTGTTTTATTCCTCCTTATTGTGAGACATATATTTTGAATATCACTATCCATTTGGGAAACATTTGAGCAGTTGTGTTTATTTTTCCAGTGAAATAGGGAGGTGTTATATTTATCTTCAAATCCACATGCATGGGATTGTCTGGTAGCATTGACTCCCTTTTTGTGATGCTGGTATCAAAGCCTGTTGTAGTGTTGGTTCATTTAGAACTTCCATTTTGATGGGTGATTGTTTCAGTTTGTCTGATTTTGTGCATGTTTTTTTGGAGTAGCTTATGGACTGAACTCAAATTGTTCCACTTCAATAATCATGGGTGAGTGCATTTCAGATTTATCATAGTTATCTCATCTCTCAGTTCAGTGATTTCTTTTCAGTTGTCATTGTTGAGTTTCTAGTAGGATTGAAATTTGAGGGATAATTAGCTCTTCTATGTTTTTGCAAAGATCTTGTAGGGGTTCTGAAGGTTGCATGATTTGCAATTGGGTTTTAAGTCTAAGGAGTTTTTCTTGTTAATTTATGTTGATGTTGGCAAGTTGGATTTTGTTTTTTACCATTAAACTTTTGGTATTCCGTTATTTTTCTGTTATCATTTTAATAACTTTCCTTAAGTTGCATTAAAGCAATTTCCCCAATAGACTTGTCAATTTCTCCCTATTTTTAAATTTACTAATATGCTTGAAGAAATTTCTTTGTTAGTGTCAATATTAGGCATAAAGAGCATTTAAATCTTTTTAATAATTTCAAATTTTAATAAGAACTTGTTAATCTTTTGAACAACTTCAGCCACAGATATGCAGTTTAATAGAAATTTTCAACATTGCTTTAAAGCAAGCTCTTTGACCCCATCTTGCTTGACAATTTAAGTGCTGGCAATGAATATTGGTGTTAGAATCATCAATCCATATTATTAACATAACCTTCACCTTCCCAATCCATTTTTTGATTGGCTGTATAAAAATCATTTCTTCTTGTTGATGTCAGAATTTTTGTTTGAGATGCATGATGTAAACATTTAACATTATATGCCAATCCATCTAATGACGTCCCAATAGCTAATGGTGAGATTTGAACATTGTAGATATATCCAATTTCATTGGACATTTCTTGGAAAGTCATGTCAGAATTTTCTACAATCAATTTCTCCAAAAATGTTTAGATCTCTGAAATTATCTTATGACAAACTGCACCACCCTTTGGTTTCAAGGAAATAGTACCTCTCTTAAGTAAGTCTCCAATTGTGCAACATTTCATACCATTTGCATACTTTATTGCATATGCATTTTCTCCATTGTCAGCAGCTGTTATTACATGTTTCCATATTTCATTAATAATTTTTGCATATGGACCTCATCTTGACATTTTAATTTTTTCTAGTAATTCCCACATTCTTACAAATTTTAAATATGTGTATGCAGAACATTATTAATAACAATTAATACCACAATTTGTATTACTGCATTAAGAAATTCATAATCCTGCTTTGAATTTTCATTTGGTGCAAATGAATTTTAATTTGGCGAAATTGAAATTTAGAAAGTGTAGTTTGCTACATGCTGATTCATGAAAACTTTTTTGTTACATTGGAATATTCTGAAAGTACAAAGATTATATAAAATTTGGATTGCTAAGAATCTACATTAATGATGAATAGATCAAATTCTCTAATTTTTTAAAACCTAAACATTTAGAACGCATTATATGCATTCACTATCAAAGTTTTTATTGGATAGATATTACTATATTTGAGTGTGAAATTTATTTTTCAAATGTATTGACAATGTAATGCTTATTAAACAGAAATTTTTGTTTGCTTTTCTTAATGAGATAGATTTCTTAGAAAATTTCTAAATTCTTTTGTGATTATCTTTACCTCTCAATGATTGGTATATTCATGATAACATTGTCTTCTATTATATATATGCAGAAATACTTGATAGTAGTCATTCTAACTGAATTTATCTCAAAAACGCCTCTGTCCAAGGTTATGTAAGCAATCAGCAAATTGGAATGATACTTTGTTGAACGCCCCGTCTTTTTTGCTGCTTAATGGGAAAAGCTACAATCATTGGAATTACAAATTTCAAAGAATAATACTACCTAATTTAGGCCAAATTTCTTAGTTGGTTTATTTGCACTGTACAGATTATTTTAAAAATTGCATGTGTCATGTTTATGACTTGTACAAATGTGTTTATAAGAATATTAAAAAGAGTTTTAATAATTTATTTCAACTAAATGCTATGGAATGTTTGACAAGAAAAAATAATCATATTGTTGTGTTCAATGGACATTAATGATTTGCTTAAACTTACTGCTATGAATATCATCCTTTATTTAAGTAATAGATAAAATTTATAAGTATACTGTTGACATTATATGTGAAAATATTTTTGAAATGAATGAATAAAAATATCATTGAAAACATTAATTGACACAATGACCTCCTGTTTAATATGTCATACTGTGAAGTGCTCAACGATGTATATAGCTGGCCTATGAAATTATTTTGTTCTTGTAAGAAATATAACAAAAACTGAAAATACAAAGGGCTCATTATTTTGTGATCTAATTTCGTTTCATGCGGCCATGTTTATGTACGCCTTGGCTCTACACAAGTTACTGATAGTCATTTATATTTTCACATGTAGTAATTTGTTACAGCAGCTAAATTAATAGTTTCTGTGGGTTGCAGTAGGAGCCTGAAGCAACTTGAGAGGAGATACCACTACTTTATCTCCCCAATAGGTTGTCTTGCATCATATTTTTATATCCAGCCTCTGGCATCTCCAAGGAGGTTTTTTTAGTAAAGCCTATTATTTTTGTACAATAGTGATTAAAAATAGTGATAAAGCTAATGAGCGCCAGTTAGGGTTGATGTCACTTCCATTAAAAGTAAAACTTCTGACAAAGAAGATTTCCAGGGGCAGCCTGTGGTCACAGTGCAGTACCTAAGTAGAGTATTAAACTACAATTCAAATTTAATTTTGTTGACGTTTTCTTTAATTTCTCTGTTCAGAACAGGCTAGAAAGAGCTTCAATAAATATTGTGTGGAAACTCAATATTACTAACATTTAATATATTAAAATATATAATTATAACATATAATATATTAAAATATTAATTAATATTACTGCTCATTTGCAAATGTAGAGTTAA
>CABFPE010000493.1:152485-170175 GCA_900660155.1 Hofstenia miamia
TATATATATATACATATAAATATTTTTCAGGTTGGCCCCTGAATGGTGTTTATTTGTAGTCTGGAGAAGTCAACATCTTCTATTTGCATTCGAAATAACCAGCCAAAACACAGAAATTCTACTTTATTTTTCTCTAAATTACTGCGTTTTGCCAGATTACAACAGTATAGGTCTTTCAGTATATTAGAATTAACTCAAATGCCACGACTAAAAACCTGCATTTTTAAATGCAGATGCATAAATAATAATTAGAAGTTTAAACTCATAATTATCTGGCATGATATTTGCAAATCTATCGCTGAAAAATATATAAAACTAATTGAACATGTCGTATATGGACAGTTGTGACAACCTCTTCGATTTAGCTAATTGTCAGACATTCATTCAAACCAAATCACATCATTACCGCCCAAAGTGATTGACGTTTAGCTATTGGTGAGTAAAATCACAATTGAACTGCAGCTGCACAAATACCCCAGGTCCACAAATAGCAAAATAACTGCCAAAATCCACAACCCAATCCGATCCGACATAAGACCTTGCATCCTAGCCAATCAAAAAAGACGAACAATAGTTTCAATAAAACCATTCAAAGTCAATAAAATCAATAAAAAATTATAAAGTTGCATAAAGTTCTTCAATTTTTCAAAGATTCAAAAGTTTGACTTCTTGAATTTTCCTTTATATTTGACAGAGAACACTTTACAAAAAATCTTGTTATACAACTCCATGAAAGACCACTCGGAACAACTACCATAAAGGCCCTTAACAAAAATATTTGAATGTAGTCTTAGGCATTTAGTGAAATAGGTTTGTTTAGCTCATTAAGTAAAATATAAAGTCGGCCATATTTGAATTTTTACAAGGTAACAAAATCCGGTCTCTGACTTGCTCAAGGAAGGTGCAGATTGCTTGTATTATAATGAAATCATTCATTTATGCGCCTGCTGCATCCTGCAAGTGTGCCTCATCCTTAATAAGGGCCTGTATTGATCTATCTCTTATGTCAGAGTAAAAGCGATTTACCTCTGGCATATCTGCATCCTGAGTCGTACTCATAAAACTGAGAGCCTGCAGCAGTCTTGCATTTAGTCACAATCTGTCTTCCACAGACTAACCACCACTCTACAGACACAAACACACGTGGCATCACCTTTTTTTACCCTGGTGCTTAGCGTCCACTCTAGGTACGTGGATTCGTTCAGCGATGAACCTGTCAGGCATTAATTGAGGGCCATCCTTCGATATCGGCTATTGCCTTTCCACATGGATAGTTGGCTTATCCAGGAACAACCGCTCGAAGGATGCCTTCTGGGACGATTTAAGCTCACTGCCGTTTCGGTTCCAGTTACTGTGTGTGTTTTTTCACACAACACAGCAGCTAAAGCTCTTGTGTAACACAACATAATACAACACAATATAGTCATAAATTATATAACACATAAAATATGTTTGGGCAATTTCATTTATAATATATATGATTAAACATTTTTATGAGCATAGCGAAAATATAAACTAAAACTTACGTTAAGATTTTCTAAGGTATGTAGGGTTCCAGTAAGATGGCAATTCAAAAAGGGTTTATATCCATTCTTTTTTACAGTAATACTTTCTAAGCAGCAAAATATAGTTTTTATTTAAGTGCATTGACTTTTCAATCAAACAAAGTTCTTGTGATTACTACAACAGCTTTTTTGAAATGTACTTTTTAACCATATTTCTGCCAGTGCTATTTTTAAGTAACAAAGCGATTTTTCACATTTTTGAACAATTTTATCCAAGCCTGTAATAAAATATTGAAAGCCTTTTGCATAGACACACCCATCGGGTTGTTTGTGCTAAAACTAATTTTTTACCCTGAAGTTCATGCAAATAAGTATTTTTTAATGAGAAATTCGATTTTTGTAAAAATACTAAAATTCTTACCATACCTGCTGTTCAGATAATGAAGTGGTCCAATGCCTTTGGGAACAAATGTTACCCTGAAACATTTTGTTTTCTGAAAGAAAACTATGTGATTCTAGTCCAGGCGCACCGTACCCCGTCAGAGGTTGTCCAAACGTAAGGTCACCAACTTAAGTCGAAACAAAAGAGAATTTATTCAGATTTTAAATATCTCCTAGTTTTGATGAGTTACAAGCGTTGAAATATTATTTGAGGATATCATCACATATACTGAAAAAATCCCAGTATAATTATGGTTAAGGCAAAAATGATTTTGAAAGGAATTTCGTAAAATTTTGAAAGCTATTAGGACTATTCAAAAATACAGATAAATGAAAGAGGCAATGAACCTCTATTTTTATACCTTTGTATTATCTATGTGAAGCTAGCATTTTCAAACTTTCACTTAGATATGAAACAATTTGTAATCATATAGTTTTGTTAAGAAAAACTGAGGTCTACAAAACAAATAAAGTAAAAAATATGTCCAATAGACAAGCTTGGCCCAAAGTTACCTGCAACCGGCACATTCTGTAACCGATCCAGCTCATTGTAGGTCCATCTCTATGAGCTATTCCAAAAAAATCATAAATGTTGTGTATGTTATAAGTTTATAAAGAAGTTTGCTATTGAAAAACCTAAATGTAATCTTTGAAGTATATTAAAAACAAATGTGTAAAATTTAATAACTTAAAAATATGAACTAAATTTTTTAGCCCATTGCTTACAACAATATAGTCCATGTCTGCTGCTGCGACTTCATTAGCCATAAAAATTAGAATTAAGAGAAATTATTGACAACACGGCAGTAACGAAGATGAGAATCTTAAGCGTCTACTAAGAGGCAGTGCAATCCAAACAAATAAAATGTACATAATAAATGTAGAATTTCTAAATTTAAATTACTGACAGTAATGATCACAAATGAAAGAAGTGGATTTGTCTTAAAATATTGATGAAGTATTGGGTATAGACATTTAAAGCTCTCCCACATTCTAAATCACTATAAACAGTAAATTTTGCAGCTTGCTTAATTTTATCATCAAAATATATTTAGGAGGCGCAAGATTTGCTCATTCATTACCTAATAGCCATCTTGTTTTGCTTCATGGATTTTACAATGAACGATGTAAGTTTAGCTTTTTCAGTCTTGTGCAGCATTGATTGATACTTGTAGTGATGCATGCTACTATTTTATTATTGACGCAACTACCTTTCAATTTTAATCAAAAAGTATTATAAAAATGGGGAATAATATGCATTCCCATCATTTATGCCATTACTTTAAGTATTAAAAGCAATTTCTTTCTTCACAAAAATAATAGCGAAAAATATGTGAAAATACAATCTGAAGACAATTTAGAGAAATTTCAATTACACTTTTCAGATGCCGTTACCTCGAGCAAACATTAGGATTTTACATGGCTACAGTTTAGATTCTATAATTTTCGTATTTCATGAAATATGAGATTTTGATATCCAATGTTCTCTAATTTGGATGAAAACCATTAAATCATTTACTCCATTTTTAAATTTACCAAAATACGAAATAATTTAAACTGCTTCATGAAAACTAGGTCACGGCTTGTCATTGTTATAATTGATAACGTCGATTTAAATTATGTTCCTGCTTTTTAAGGCAAGTCTTGCCATCGTTACTGCAACCGTAGTCAATTTTATAATACTATCACTTGTACACCAATGTTAGCTTTATATTTAATATAGAACAAACAAATGTAATAAGTATCAAAATTGAAGCTGATACACCATTGGAAACTTTTTGGACAAAACTACCCAATACTTTCTTATTTTATTATTAGGTTCTAGAAAAATTATATGTACTTCAAATTTTCTGACTTTTAGTATTCATTTTTAAACACATTTCTGCCAAATTTTAGGGGATGGCGAAATATACTTCCGAAAATATGAAAATTTTATAGGAGCTACCTGACGGAAATGAATGGCTGTCAATTTCTTCGAAGAAGCTAAATTTTTTGTGGTTCATGTAATATCGGATTATTTCTGTACAATCAACACATTGAAGCACCCCCGGATGGATGATAGCATTAAAATCTAATGCAACTTCCTTAGCATGGTTAAGTATATATCGCTATTTTGCTGATGTCAGCACACAATAATATGAGCTATGTACCGGAAATGAGAACTTCACATCATGGTCTAGTTACATACACAATATTATTTCGCTTGTACCATTAGCTCAATAAATAATAGGGGTGGCTATTCAACACCATGTTCAATATTATATGCATTTTACTTTTCTGAATGTACAAATATTGTCATCAAAACTGTTTTGCTGAATTTCAGAATTAAATCGAAGCTACATTCATTGATGTAAAGAAACAAAATGTCTGATCATATTTTCATTATAATGAACAATTCATTGATATGCAGGATTGATTGCGTTAATGTATCGTATCGTCATCATTGCATGAGCGGTCCATAGATGTGTCCATGTAAGAACATTTCAATATTTCTTAACAGGCTTGGATAAAGTTGTCCAAAATGCTTACAAATCGCTTTTTTTACATAAAGGTAACGTTAGTGGAAATAGGGTTACTAACATTAACTTCTGATATCATCCCAAGACAAAATATGATGGAAAATTGTATAAAAGTTTGAAACAATGCCGAAAATTGTATCTAGTTTTGAAGCTATGTAATCGTTCTACAAACAGTACGACTAGTTGGTATTCCTGAAAATGATTCAAATTTGAACACATATTAGAGAATGCGATATGATTCGAATTTTATTTATGAAATATTTTCTCATTTTTGAATTCCTAATGTACACCAGTTAGTTTATTTTGCTTAAGGAAATTCAATGGGGATAAACGTTGCTCTGTTATGATTGAATTATCAATTGAATGGCACTATTTTGAATGTATACAAGTTAAAAAATCATACTTCTATTCTATGACTCATATATTTTGTGATCTTAGAGATTCTGAGAGAATCGTGGAAAATTCATTATTAAAAAAAGTTGGAATTAATTCAAAATAGCACTCCTTAGAGATTAGAAATTTGTTTTTTAGCTGATGGCATTCAAGTCAACCTCAATTGACTACCTCTGCAATTATATATTTCATTAGCATATGTAATGTCCAAAGTATGTGTCTTAGTGAAACTTGGTTTAATGATTCTGGCCAAACTTATTCTGAATCTCCCATAATACACGACTGCTGATATTAATAGAAATCAAGATAAGGGTCATAGTGTCACTGTTATATATTGCCAATGCTTAATTATCTATATTCCTGTACCCAACATTGACAATTTCGATTTTAGTTGTGATACAATCTGCTGTCTATCATCTAATACTGTGTCAATTTTCAACAAGTAATTGTGTTCTTTGAACATTGTTTTGTTTTTTTCAAAATTACTGCAATGTTCATCATACCACTGGTGATTTTAACTACCTTGGTGTTGATAGTGGGCTATTCCAATAAGGTAATGGCGATGTTCAGTCTCTTCTTGATTTTTTAGAAAAACTTGCATCAGTTGATTGATTTTGAAGCTCATTGCTCTTGTACCATTTTTGACTTTATAATCACGGACTGTTACTCAAACATTTTTAGCCCTAAAAATTTCATTGATAACTATTCTGACCATTCATTCATCTTTTCATGTGATATGCTGGAAAATTCGTTTCCTTATCGCGACTTTTTTCGAAAAATGTATTCATGACTGGTCACGAGTTTTGTGAAAGTCAGGTCAATATAGATCTTGAAGTCTTTCTCAATCTTTATTTTCTTTCAATGTATGTTTTCAATAGTTGCATCACTCCAACTGAAGGACATTTCAAATCAACCGTGTACTCGACTTCACAACAAAGAATATTGTAGCGTGTAACCCCGTCGCACTCTGCAAGTTAAGTTAATTGTTAAGTTAAGGTTCAGTTAATCTCGTCGCACACTGCTGTTAAGGCAACCTTAATTTGAGCTTTAACGTCAGTTTGCGACGGAATCTCTTAAGGTAAGGCTAAACACAGCGCGAACCTTAACGTTTTTTCTAGAGATAAGTTAGTTTTACCTTTGAAAATATTGCGAAAATAACCTTAGAAATTAATTTCACAACCTTAAATTTTAAATTTTTCTATTTGTTTTTCGCCGAAAAATTCTTTATTTTAGCAGTGAAGATTAATTTTCAAAACCTGATGGGGCTAAATTTCAACATGTCCCCCGTGCGTATGCCACTGATCTGAGTCAGGTTCAAAATTAACAAAACTTCCAGAATGCAGTTTATAATTGAATTCAGGCTTTATGCTCAGTACATTTTAGAGCAGTAGTCAAAGTCTCTCAAAAACTTGTGAGTTAAAAGAAATAATTAATTCGTGATCTTTTTAAGAAAGGACATTCCATATGTAGAAGTACCCAAAGAAAAAATGTGGGGCAAGCAAATGTAGAAAAATACCAAATTTTTTAAGCACTACTACTGAATTAAGTGATTTGTATGTTAAAAAGAACACGTTTGCCCAATAGTTTCGAAAAAAACCAGACAGTAATTAAAAAATATATGTGAAGGAAAACAAGCATCGCAATGGCACTGACACTGATAGACTACAAAATGATATATTAATTCATATCACGTAAGTGCATACTAAAAACCTTATCATAAGTAGGCTCCCAGAGACAGAGCTGGATGGAGTTTGGATTAGAGAAGCAAGGAAAACTCACATTGATTTGAGGATTGACAATGAGTAGTTGATGCACAATTATAGAAAAATAATTCAGAACAGATTATGAAGAAATGAACTCAAGTGCAATGAAGGAATACAAGAGGAAAGGACAATCATAGAAGTCTGTGATTACATACATTTTGTTGCAATTCCTTACAATTTAATTATTTGTTCACCATTTTTGCTACTGGAATGGTTGTATTTCATTATATAAGAGTGTAATTAAAATTATTTTAGCAAAAACTTAAAAAAACCTTGAATTATTTTATATAATTTTATAGTTATGAAGAAAGATTTATACATATAAGTTATTCCAAGCACGAGGTAGTGCTTACAGAGCTGCATAAATCTTGACATAAAATAATTTGACAGGGTAATTTAAAGATGCACATTGGTTGTGCATAAATATTACCTTGTAAAAGATATTAAACTGAATGGCGCAAAATCTTCCCAAATTTATGAGCAAAATAAGAAAGAGATGTTCCATGGTAATGAATGTATGCATTGTTATGAAGCCCACTTTCAACCAAGAATAGAATTGTTTGATTTTATCTACTTGATCAAGAAATGTTTTCAACGCCATCATGAAACCATAAAGAGCGTCAACCAAAGTCACCGCCATGAATATGATTTCCCCAGAGAACTTCTTGCTTTTGCGAATCAGCATCACACATACAACGCCATTCGAAAGCATACATAGAGTTCCTAGAATTAGCACTAACCACATTTTTTGGAGAAAAACGCAGCAATAATTTGTGAAATGCTCTGACGTTTTGATTGGTTTGCTTTTTAACTGTCAAAATTATGGCTGATCATACTTATAGCAAAGAAAAATTATAGTAAAGAAAAATTGAAAATTTCTCATGAAATTATGGTATGTACCAAAATGCATAGAGTACACAAATTTATAAATGTACTTTTGTGCAGCCTTTATTTTTTACTCTTACTTTGTAGGTTTTAAAGGTTTTATTATATAAATGGAAAATATATTTTAAAATAAAAAAATAGAGTAAACTCACATTCTCTGATATGATATCTAGTGGGCAATATTAACTCTACATAAATTGATTCATACAATTCATTTTTGTTTTAAGTCATTTATTCATCTAAATTGGACGAATCATTATCTTATTAATAATCCTACCGATACTCTATGATGTTCAAATGTGGGGAACGTCCATGTAAACCTGAGTTAAATTTACACAACGAATTTATTTCAAAAACGCAGAACTGTTTGCAACTTGGGGTATGATTGCTTAGAACTGTTTCAGTAAAGTATCATCTTAAAGAAAATGCAGAACTTTACTTCAAGATCCGAATCAAAGTTGCAGTCGGGTCACAAAATATGACTCAGAGACCTGTGTCACAATGAGAGGATTTAACCCATCTGTAGCATAATCCAACGAAAACAAAAATAAAGAGAATGAATTAAAAGAAACCAAGGTGGAATAACGATTTAATTAATTATGTTATTTTGTATTTTATTGAATTAGCTAACTGCTAACACCAAGTCATGTTATTTGAATATTTGAATAATTTTGTAAAGCAAGTATTTGCCACTTTAACTTTTGACAAATCACATGTGGACAATCAAGCTCCACGTCGATTTTGAATTACCACCATTAACGCAGAACTTTTCTACGTAGGCAAACTAAAACGGTGACAGGTACTTGTTTAATGATAAATATGTTTATAAAATTTTTATATAAATATGTACTACGAGGAAAGATATGTTGATGGTCACTTATTTTTGATATCGCATTTCATGCATGTAACGATCTATGGGCTGTTGCGAGGGATTTAGATAGTTGTTGCCTTGATCGAAATCATCCATTTCAGTTACGAATAGGTGTAAGGGTTTTTACTTTGTGCCTAGCTGGCTATCGATCTTTTCCGTAACTACATGTAGTAACAAAACCGCAATTAGGCTAGCTATCCAACAGTAGGCTTAGATCTAAATTCTTAACAGTAAGAGACCCATTACGAGACCGATCACGACCTTGTATATATGTTTGTAGTACAGTTTGCACTTGTATATACTGTATCTATTTTTATCGTAGGTTAGGAAGATGCATTCAATTGTAAATAGTTTTTAACTCTTTTTATCTTGTGGCAGCTAGTGTCTATCGTTATTAATTGTAGTAATAGTTTATACGTACGTAGGGTAGGAAGCTGCTTTATTCATTAATTAGTTTTTCTCACCAGCAGCTAGTGTCATCAGATGTTTGCGTATCTATTATGTTGTTTGAAATTAAACATAATAGTGAGTGAGATATTAAATCGAATTGTGTTCATCCTTTATTGTCACTTAGTTAGGGTACACATAATAAAATTAGTCTTTGAGAATGAGCTGAGTTGATGGAATTTCACTCTGCTACGGCACGGCGGATGGCACTTGGTTCCTAGGCACCGCTTCGAGCAGTGGGCCCATCACGAACTGGAGTCTCTCTCATATCGTTACCTAAACAATGGCTGTTACCTGTGATACTTACAATCGTATGGATCCTAAATATAGTTTGGTCTAGATTAAGATATACAGAGTACATGAGACAACGAAAGTTCAAACGTTTAGACATTACCCCGATTGGAAGAATCTGTTATTTATGATTTCTAAATAGATCTAATTAATGCACATCTCGGCCTGGGTGATGATTCTACACAACGACTCGATGATACCTTGTATAATTGTGAAATAAGTGATCCGTTTTTTAGAATTTAGAATGTTGCTTGCATGGTTTTGGTAAGAGCAAGCTCGCATAAACTTTACATTAACCAACACAACTCTTATCTTCACTGACATAGGAATGCTTCACCTCGTACAATAAAGACAAGGTTCTAACAACTCCCTTAATTTAGGATACGAAATAATAAACTATTGAAATACTTATACATGAAACAAAAATTGTAGCACCTAAATAATTATATTAGAATATCATTCTGTTAAGCCTTCTTCTTTGGATAAAGTTAGTAACTTAGCCCCATTCTACTTCTGGTAAAAACTTCTAATTAAATTTAAACCTTAATATTTACTTATAGTTAACTAATTATAAAATAGTTCGATTCGAGTTACGAATCAAAACCTGCATTCCTAGGATCCTATTGCACAAACAAACGAAAATCAACCAAAAAGAATTCTTAGACCAATAGAACTATTTAAGGCACACATGGCCTCTGCATATTCAAATATTAAATAAAAATGAGCTTGATTTTATTGAGATGAGACCGTTGGAGTAAATATTTCTTTCATTTATTTCTTTATTTGTGACACGGCGACCCGGTTGCAATTCTGACCTGAATTTATTTAAGTCCATCCATTGTTTCTTCTACATGCTGCAACTGGCAATAAAAACTGCGATTAATGTCGGCCGTCAGGAATGCTTGAAGAATAAGATTTTTGGATCCTCTTGGTCTTCAAATTAAAAAGATTCGATTTCTTTTGAACTCCACTCGAAAGTTTTTGCTGTACACGATCGTTTTCCACAAATCTACCGAATTTGTTTTATCTCATTAGCCCAAATCAGACTTACCCAAATGTGATGATTTGAAAGAAATAGTTGTAGTCTCTCTTTTGCCCAAAACATGTGATGCAGAGGACTTATTCACATCTGACCAATGCTTGTGTTAACAGTTTAGTTTAAAAGATTGCTAATCTGCATTCTTCAATTTTCTGTAGATTTCACAGGTTTTCCTAAGAGCTATGGGCCATCCATATATATAATATAGCAAAAAAATTGAATTCAATGTGGAAAATATGTTAATGCTTTAAAATAGTTTTTATTTCTTAGCTTAAAACAGATCTCAACATCCCAAACTCAATTGGTTTTTTGTTATCTAGTTGCGATCCTACATGAACCCGATAAACTTCCACTGATTGAACCGATTTATTGGAATTTTATTAGAAAATTATGTGACAAAACCTTAGAATACAAATAATTCATTTTTCTTAAAAAACAAGTTTTCTTTAAATTTTAATAATTTGAAAAGTATTGACAATTCAATGCACTGTGTGGTTTCTTTTCAAATACATGGCGGCCTGTAGTTGATCGCCAGTTCAAATGAAGAAGAATTACGCCTTGATTGCGTAATTTATGCAGGGCTTCAAATGATATTAAGTTGGAGCATAAATTCACATTAATTCAATACCGTCTTTTGCAAAAATATAAAATAAGGTAGATTGATATCAATGGAATTTAAAAAAATTAATACAATATCATTTAAATTTTCTTCTAAAATAACTTGTTAAGGTGAGATTTTAAATTACGCCTGTTTATCAAAGCATGGATTTCTAAAACACAAACAGGATGCTAGCTGCACTTTTGAAGTTGATCCATGCAGACTGAATATAAGTGATAAGCGAAGTATGTTTGCTCATTGATTGAATTTGACTAAGGCCTACTGCAGGTTTAGTCTACACTGGTCAACTTCAAGTGCAATTTGCATCCTGTTGGTGTTAAAAATCCATGATCAAAGTTCTGCGAATTGCTAAAAATTGAAATTGAAGAAATTCAATAAACAATTTGGCAAATTATAAATATCATAATATAAAAAATTCAAGTGGTTGAGGTGTTTTAAATGGCACGTCATTCAGAAGCTGTTCTGTAAAAAATACAACCATCACATACACAACTTGCTTCGACACTAGACTTTGACTATGTGGCTCAAATACACAAAATGAATTGTTGTTTTAGGTTTCTCTTAAATGAGCTTCGCTGGATAGATCATTATGAACATTTGTCTATTTTGTTGGTTCCGACTCAAAATCAAAATAAAGCTCCACTTCCTTGTAGTTTCTGTGTGATCCTTTAGTTCCATATGATTTACTGGACCAAAAAACTCAATGGCACTAAATGCACATGACACCAAAAGCCTTGTCCTTGGCAGAACCTTTCTTGCGGATACTAAATTGATAGCATAAGCTCAAATATTATTGTAACTAGTCAACAGTAGTAAATTCAAATAATGAATCATCTTTATGCAAAATATTAAGCTAACATAAATGTGTAACTACTTGGCATTCAATTTCCTGCTGAATACCTACGTATACGTATAAAAAAATGATCAAGTCTTGAGAATCCAACATAAGAATTTTTTAGGTTCGCGCTTGTGTGTTTTTGGTTCCTGTCATGGACATCTAGATGTCCACGGTTCACGTCTTGGTTGTGTAGGGTAGCAAGGTGATCTAGAATTGCAAAGGGCAGTGTGGTGTTGAGATGTAATGTGATATATAATTGAGCCGAACCCCAACTTTTTACAATAATTGTTTGGGTATGTAGTCGTTTCATCTAGCAGAAACCTTTTTGGGTTAAATTGCAAAACTTAAAAGCATTTCATCTACTTTAAGCATGTAATCAACTATAAATATAACTTGAAAAATTTTTTTAATAATAGGTTAAATATTCACATTGAAAGGTAAAGCTGTTTTTAATGAATAATCAAATATCAATGAAAAATTTAATCAACAATATGTAATATAAATGTCTAGCAACAGTTGCGTGATCATATCCTATTTTTTGTTCAAGCTCTCTTGTGATAGACGAGGATCCTCGTGAATCAGTTGATTTANTGTCTATTTTGTTGGTTCCGACTCAAAATCAAAATAAAGCTCCACTTCCTTGTAGTTTCTGTGTGATCCTTTAGTTCCATATGATTTACTGGACCAAAAAACTCAATGGCACTAAATGCACATGACACCAAAAGCCTTGTCCTTGGCAGAACCTTTCTTGCGGATACTAAATTGATAGCATAAGCTCAAATATTATTGTAACTAGTCAACAGTAGTAAATTCAAATAATGAATCATCTTTATGCAAAATATTAAGCTAACATAAATGTGTAACTACTTGGCATTCAATTTCCTGCTGAATACCTACGTATACGTATAAAAAAATGATCAAGTCTTGAGAATCCAACATAAGAATTTTTTAGGTTCGCGCTTGTGTGTTTTTGGTTCCTGTCATGGACATCTAGATGTCCACGGTTCACGTCTTGGTTGTGTAGGGTAGCAAGGTGATCTAGAATTGCAAAGGGCAGTGTGGTGTTGAGATGTAATGTGATATATAATTGAGCCGAACCCCAACTTTTTACAATAATTGTTTGGGTATGTAGTCGTTTCATCTAGCAGAAACCTTTTTGGGTTAAATTGCAAAACTTAAAAGCATTTCATCTACTTTAAGCATGTAATCAACTATAAATATAACTTGAAAAATTTTTTTAATAATAGGTTAAATATTCACATTGAAAGGTAAAGCTGTTTTTAATGAATAATCAAATATCAATGAAAAATTTAATCAACAATATGTAATATAAATGTCTAGCAACAGTTGCGTGATCATATCCTATTTTTTGTTCAAGCTCTCTTGTGATAGACGAGGATCCTCGTGAATCAGTTGATTTAAGGTCTATTCATCAAAATCTGATGGTCTTCCTAAACGAAATGCATCTTCCAGATTGAAGTTCCCATCACGGAACTTACTGAACCATTTTTGTGCAGTTCTTACAGTTATAACTTCCTCTCCATAAACCTCGCAGATCTGCCTGGCTGCATCAGCTGCACATTTTTGTTGATTAAATTGAAATAGAAGAAGATGTCGGAAATGAAGTTTTTTTTCCACTTGACATTCCATCTAAAATGGAAGGAAAACCGTTTAGGTGAAAAAACACATTAATAAGAATAAAAGTGTTAAGAATAAAAGTGTCATAGAAAAATTCTTCCATCAAAAAAGACACAAGACATTTAATATAAAAAGAAATATATTAAAACGAACGAACTTATGCGACAACCTAATAGATATTTCATTTCGGACATGTTGTTTTCAAGGTTTCTTAAATATTTTTTCAAATTCATACAAAACTTTATAGAGAATTCGGAAAATATTTTTTGCTATCGCCCATTCATCTTTCATAACCGACTTTCTACCAAAGCGTAGCAAACTTACGTTTTGCCATAAAACAAAAAAAAATGCAGAGGAGCTTATCATAAAGTAGCGGACAAAAGCCTTCCACCAATTAATAATTCAAACATATAAAAAAATATATAGTACATTTTTAGCAATATTCCGCATTTTTCCAAGCAAATGATATTTATTGTACCTGTTTTTAGTTGTAGTTACAGATACATTGCTGTAGTAATTGGTGATTAAAATGCCTCAAATGCAGCAACAATCAGAAATATAGCAATTGCGGTCTTTTAAAATACACGTTTTTGCCGAAAACTCTGATAATGGCTGTCACATAATTGACGATGTTGTCCCATTTAGCAAATTTCATTAAGCTAGATGATCTGATTTAAGACTAATTAACACATCCTGTCTCATGAAGCATGATAAACTAATTTAAAACAGGATTTTATAAATAGGAGGAGACGAATACATCTATTCCAAAATTAACAGAAGTTTGCACATCATTCATATGATTCAGTGTAGCATTACATTATGCGAGGTAATCAATGAAAGTAGTATAAATAGGCGAGACAAGAGCGGGATTTGAACTTTTGAACTTTGTTACATTGGCAGGCTTATCTGGCGTGGTAATTTTGTACTCTGATGTCACTGGAATATTGTCTGGTTTTGTTGACAAAATTTATTTGCAATATATAAACAATTTTCTATGCACATACTGGTTGAGCAATATTCAAAGTTTTATAAAATTAGAATTTTCTCTCCATGCAAAAATTTTAATTTATTTGCAGGTAATGAATTTCACATCATAGCGTCTAATAATTCTTAAAAGTATATTTTAAATGTCATAAAAATTAGAAATAACATTATTTGCATTTTTAATGTATATCAGTGGAACAAACATTTTGGTTCAGTTTGCTTTCATCATCAAGGAGCGATTTCTTAATGCAACTACCGCTTTACATGATAGACAGAAAGCTAAAAAAATTATTTTTCAAAAATTTAATTTTTAATAGAATGTCCTGCTAGATGATGCAAATTTGTATAAAACCGTTATAAATTTAAACCTTAACGAACCAAGATAAATAATTAGGAATTTTTAACTCATTTAAAATGTATATCCTATTGTTAAAATGTCATTGTCTGGATGTGAACCTTTGTTAGTGCTGTGCAGTATTATTGAGAAGGAAAATTCTGATGTAGTTTGTTAAAAGGAGAATGTTACAAAAATCTTAGCATCACACAGGAGAACATTCTACATTCTGAATTCGATGCACACCATATGTGATAAAACTGAATTGATCTTAAGGGTCCATATCCCAACCTGTAAACCATAGCACGCTTTTGTCATTTATTTTACAATTGAGCTGAAAATATTCATCCCTTAAATTCATCTGTTGCCAATATTATTGCAAGGGTAAGTCTACAATGCTTACAGATACAATGTTACATAGGGAAATTATTGAAAATAAATTGTCAACTCCATCTCAGTCCCTCTGAATTGTATCGGAGGAACTAGGTTTGTAATGTACTACTCTCATCAATTAGGTGCTGTGAAGGATATTATAAACAAGTAATATTAAAGTGGATTTCTTGTGTAGAATGCCATTAAAACCATTTCAATTTCTTATAATGAATCAGCTATTTAATGTAAAAAATTGAGATTTGGTCATTCTTATAACCAAGTTAGAAAGAGATATGTCTTGGGGATGTGCTTAAACTCACCGATTCTCAAATTAATCAAATAAATTCAGATAACCTTATTCGGAAATACTGCAATTCACAAATAACCAAAATTACTGATGCTAATCTAAAATTGACAAGCAACTTTGACGTTACTCCAACACTAATTTACTTGTTGCAAAAGTTTGTGGTATCAACAGCATTTGCAATAATTCTTTTAAAGCTGGACAGTTTCCTTTTAAAGATATTCAATTTGCCTAATCATGCTGAAAATAGCATTTATGTGAAAGTTCTATATATGATTTTAACTTCTGAAATTCTCAAACTGACAAAACAGGGTTTTGCCTATCAACCCTTCAGAGTTATATATTGCAGGGTTTTGAAGTACTCGAAATGTTAAAAACTTGAATTTGAATGATTTTACAAAACTTGATCGTAAAAACTTGGAGGAGAAATCATTAGTACTCCAACTCAAACTCGATCTAAAATTCAATTTAGTTTTGCAATTTGTATTTTATTGGAAGAGCTTGAAAAAATCAACTCTCTTAGTTTGTAAAAGGTATTTTATCCATTGACATACGCTGCCTGTCAATGAATATTGCTACCTCAAATGCGTAATATTGGCTCATTCTTAAAATGTAGAGGAAGCTAAGTTTGACCAATAAATATCTTGAGATTATTTTTTGTAAAGATCCAATATTAACTTTTTGAGAAATCCACACAAATAGAGCCAAATAGAGTACCTCCTTTGAGGAGGTAATAATATAGAAACAATTGAGTTAATGAACTCTAAATTTTGGAGCTTTAGCTGACTAACGAAAATTTGCTTAGACTGCTTTCTACATCAGTTAAGAACAAGGTGTTTTAGTTCTTTACAAGACAAAGATTTGATTTAGCGAAGAATATTACAATGGTCTCTGTGGAAATACAAGAAAGAAATTGCTTGCTTTTAAAACAGATTTGAAACTTGCATGATATAATCACGAATGTACTTGTGTTAATTAAGTAATTCCCTATACGTACATTCAGTGTAGATGAAAAATATTTTTCCGCCTTTGTAGCAAGTAATAAATAAATTCACCAACAAAGCAGTGCAATAAATTAAAATAGTTTAACGACAATTCTTATTGCTAGTTCTTAGACATGAGAAGTAGAAGGACGAAACGCTCAAGTACTGATTTTAACAGGCTTGCCGTGGGATGTTATTTTTGGACTCACAATTCACATCACACCACACCACAGCAAGGTCTGCGATTGCACACAACAAATCCTACACTACACCAGAGGAAATTAATTTTATTTATAAATAAAATTTTACAACTTAAACTTAATCACAATCTTTACCATAGTTCTATTCTATAGAGCCATGTTTTAATTTTTTTGATTTGATAGTTTTTCGAATTACTTAGCTAGCTACAAAAATTCTTGTATAAGAAACCATGTAAGAATTCCCATGAAGCAAAATTTCACTCCACATCTGCACACCCCTTCAGACCTGCTGATGTAACAATTCATGAATTTAACATTTCACCATGCTAATAAAAAATATAATAAAGTTCTAACTTCCGAAAATGCATATCAAGAGAAAAAGATAACTAAATAAAACGCTTCTACCCTTAGCTTTATGTAGTATGGTGAATATGAAAAAATGAAAAAACATTCTCACTTCGTTTACTAAAAAATATTAATTTCGGAGATGACTTATTTACACAAGATTACTGGTACATTACTAATGTAATAACAAAAATTAACACTGCCAGTAGTAGGAGGTTGTAGCTGCTCCCTTTAATTCTGAGAAGATTTTTATTTCATAGAAGGAGCAAGACTAAGCTGACCCTGCATAAAATATAGAATCTCCCATGTCTTTTCTTTAAAACGTTTTACCTACGTATACTACTGGTTTGTACAATTTGACTTTACATCATGGGAATTTGTTTCAATTATATATACAGTACTGGCCAGAAATTTGGGAACACTTTTAAAATTTAGAAATTTTTGTATTTTACACTAAAAAACGCAATGTAGAAACGATATAATAACACAATGTAGAAACAATATGATAACACCGTGTAGAAAGTAAATAGTTAATTCAGAAAAAATCACTAATATTTTGTATGTCCGCCATTATTGGCCAAACACGCAGCAATGCGATTTCACATTGACTCGACCAGTTTCTACAATAATCATTAGTAAACTCTGTGCACCATACCACTTTAATTTACTCCTTCAGATCATCGAGTGATGTGCATTGGCGCTTCCTCAGACAGTTTTTGATGTGATGCCAGCAATTTTCTATGACGTTGAGGTCTGGGGAGTTTCCCGGCCAGTTCTCAAGCAACCGAATGTCTTGTGATGCAATCCACTGTTTCACAACTTTGGCGCTGTGGCAAGGAGCACCATCTTGTTGTAGTACAGATGTTCCGCGAAGCTACATAAACATGGGAACTTTCTCCTGAATTATTTTGAGGTAGGC
>CABFPE010000493.1:170452-181748 GCA_900660155.1 Hofstenia miamia
AATCGGGGTTTGGCTGCCGGTTTGCACGATTGAAGGTCAAAGGTAGTATTCAATCGACGCCTAATGGTGCGTGTTGATACATTCTGCACTACCACACCTAGATTTGCTTTGACTTCAGAACCTGAAGAGAATGGTTGATTGACGACGTAACAGTGAATGAGACGGTCAGTCTGAGGGTTTGTCACTTTTGGTCTTCCAGACCGATTGTGAGATGAAAAATTTTTCAATTGTTGATAGCGAGAAACATTTTTGGATACCGAAGATACTGACACGCCCATTCTAACAGCTATAGCTCGATAATTGTACCCCTCCTCGTACAAGATAGGAATTTGAGCACTCTTTGTTTGCGAAATTTCACTAACACGGACAATATTTCAAACTATAATGATAGTGCTTTTTCAGTGAAAATGTACTGTCCGTAAATCTAAAGTTGTGTTAATTTGATTGGCTAAATGAATCGGTTGTAAATTTTAAGAAAAAAATTGGCAATTCCAGGAATTTTACCAAGTTTCCGGGAAATAGCATAAAACACGCCTTAGACAGGTTACTGTTCCNTATATATATATATATATATATTGTAAAAAACAAGAAATATTTTATGGATAAATGTTTCGAGTGTCTCCACTCATCGTCAGTACAAAATAATTAAAATAATGTGGTGGTAAATACGAATTTTATAACATAGAAATTGTAATTCGTAGATATTTCTTGACCTAATTGTTTATTTAGTAGATTCTTCTTAGTTTCTTTTATGAATATAGCTTCTACCACTTTTGTATTCTTGGTTTTCGTTAAAATAGTTAAGTTTTTCCTCTTACGTGAATGTTCAAGACAATATATTTCTGATTGAAGATGACCTCGCATCTGCTCTGAAATTCTGTATTCCAATTGTTTTTTCTGTTTCCCCAATGTATGAACTTTCACATTCATCACATTTATAATTGTATTATAAGGAAACTAAAGAAGTTGGAATAGAGTCTTTGTTTTTGAGAGAATGCGATATCTTCAGAGTTTGAAATATTGGCATAATCTTGACACTAAATTTTTTATTACATTGTTGGATCTTCTTTTTCAAGGTGGTTACTGTATTTGATGTAATATGCTGTAGTTTCCAAGTGATTCTCCCTTCTAATCGATGTTTTTTTGGTTGTGGTTTCTTACGAATTATTCTATCGATTTCCGATTTAATCATTTTTTGTGTATATCAATTTCTTAATGTTTGATATTGCTTCAAATGCATTTATTAGATGTTCATATGATGAGCATGTAAAAAATGCTCGATTTAAGATGACTTTGATCGTATTTCTTTTATGTATCAACTCACAATGTGATGCAAAACGAATATCAAGTACAGTATTTGTGGGTTTTTTATGCCATTTCATTACAAAACTTTTTTCAGTTTTAATAATTTCTACATCTAGGAAACTTAATCTTTCATTTTGTTTCGTTTCAAATGTAAATTTCAAGGATGGATTAATATCATTTAAAATAATTAACAGAATTCGCAATCTTCTCATTACTAGGGGCAAGAACTTCGAACAAAATTTCAAATAGAATGCTTCAATGGTTATGTCAATTGAGTGAATATTTTCAAGAATTCCTGTAGCCGGTAGTACTCGAACAATAGAATCGGAATTTTATAATTATCAAAAAGAGGATTCAGTAATATTCAAAATTATATCAGCAATAGCAAATAATCTCTTTCAAGCAATTTAAACTATATCAAACCGTTGGTACAATTTGTAAGAAATTGGCTTACGTTTGATTTGGATGAAGCCACTGTGTGAGATATGAGGGTAAATTGGTTGTTCCTGAAAAATTAAACTAAAATTTTGAGAGCTTATCGGGATTATTTGTGCAATTTTAAATATCGCAAAGTATATCCAGCTTTATTACGTTGCTATTGATGGTAATGGAAGTAATCTGATATTCACACTTATTGCTACAGTTGTGAGGTATGTCGTATAGGAACGAAAACATGCGGCTAAACCTATGATCAATTCTTTATCTAAGCCAGGAGCAATGGAAATGATTGCGATGGATATGGTGGGTGCTATACGTAATTGTCAATTGTCAGGAATACAATTATGTTTTATTGAAGACCACTTTACACGCTGGGTTGAAACAATACCTTTAACAAAGATAACAGCTGATACCGTTGGTAGAGCATTTTAAGGTATTGGATTCATAAATATCTCTCACCTGTGTCATGCCTTACTGATCAAGGACCACAGTTTGAAGCTGAACTTTTGTAAGATCTTGCCAGAACCTAGGGATTAAAAATTTAGAACCACACCATATCACCCATAAGGTGATGGATCCATTGAAAGTTTCATCGTACGTTAAAAGAGGTGCTACGCTTCACTGATTCAAATTGGGGTAATGCATTACCTGCTGCAGTATTTGCATACAGAGTTATGCTAGGTCAGACCGGATTTTGACCTTTTGAATTGCTATATGGAAGAAAATCATTAATTCCTCAAGATTAACCCCAAGACTTTTCTTTCCCTTGTAATGATTTGTCCAAACATGTTCAAGATTTAACAATTTTTCTCAGTAATAATCGTATTTTAGAACTAGTTGGGCAGCGATGTAATGAAACATGAAAGAAATTGAAATTGAATTTGGAAATACCGTGTTATTGCGAGTTTTTTTTGCTAAAGCTTACAAAAACCATGAAGCTCAGAAAAATGTGTAATTAAAAAAATTACAGTCCTTCAATTGTGAAACTCATTGGTTTTCATGGTGGAGTACACATTAATAAATAATAGAAAATATTTTCAGTAACCTTTTTGATGGAGGGTTTGACAATGATATTAACTAAGTTGTAAAAGAGGGAATTTATAAATTTTAATTTAGAAATTTGAATAAACGAATCAATTGTATTTAATAAACTAGCCAAATGGCCTATACTTGTGGGAGGATAAACACTGTACGGTAGATTTATACAAAGCCACTCGATAAAAAGAGCGTGGTTCGAACACTTTGTATTTTGGGCTATAAATCAAATTCACTTTAACAACCACTTTCGAATTTTTAGGTCTTTTCCTTCTTTCTTAATAATTGAATACTGTCTGATTTCTGATTCTTTGATTCCAAAAAATAATTATTCAATCTGCTAACTTAAATTGGCATCAATATTTTGAACGCCTTGTTTTCTTGAAATGATTGACTCAAGATTAAATTTTGCAAGTGTAAGCCTAATTTCTTCAATGAAATTCGTACGTTCCAATTTCTGCAAGGATGATATTGATTTTCTAATCTTGCTCCACCATCGAATGGTGTCCTTTGTGTTCACATCAACACAATTTTAGCATTACAAAAAACTGTTTACTGTGTAACTAAATAGTATTTATGCATCAGCAGAAAGCCCGGTAGAAGTGTGACTAGAACGAAGATGTTTCCTGCAGGTAATGCAATGAAAAGTAAGCTTTTCTTGCATGACGTTTTCTAAGCTCAGCATTTTTTAAAACCTTATTATGTTAGAACAACTTTGATTTGTTTGCAATAGGAACATTCTAAAAAAACACATTTTTCAAAATTTTAAGGAATGTAAAGAATGTTAAAGAATTTTACAAATATGATATAGTTGTGTATTACTCTGCAATAATTGATCAATTGAGCAGTTTACTTTTCAATTGACAGTTGAGGTAATTGAAATCATGTTTAAGGCATATTTATTTAATCGCAGTTAATTGAATTTTTAATTGTTAATGAATACTGTTTATTCACAAACTAACTGTTTTAGAATTAAATAACAAGCTCTAAAAACACCCAAAGTAAATAGTGAAAATGAAGGGTTTATAGACGTTAAATGGTGACCATTATGAATGTTTTAAAAAATCGACTTTGCTATTGAGCAAAAATTTTTAATTTTTGAAAGGTATGTTCAATAAATAAATCATGCGATTGTTATACAATAGAATAAGGTGGAGCTAGATTGCTATATGTATGAAATTCAAAATTTGGAGTAAGAATTAGCAATAATAATACTCGAGGAAGCAATTGGAAATTTACTCCATTTCAAATATCATAATTATTATATATCAACTGTTTGTATAAATATTCAAGTTCTTTTCATAATTTGTCAGCTCTTATTTGAAACACAAAAAAACATATATATATATATATATATATATATTTATAGAATACATAAGATTGATTTTTCAACTAGACTTAATATCAATGAAAAAAATATCACTTTCAAAAGAACGCTTAATATTTACAAAATTAGTTTTGACTGTGATGATATTCATTTCTGGATATGAATTTGATTGGAATGAAATGTCTTGATGTCAGAACATAGTTTCTGAATGTGTGTCGGAGGTAACTATTGTTTATGAAAAAGAAAAGAGCATTGAGTATGTAGCCAATCGCATAAATTCTTTCAAAGATAGCATATAGGGAGGCAATGTAGAGTTGTTTTGCTTCAGAAATGTCTACTGTCATTGAATAAACCTGCAGAATTGTGACTGGTAGTGTTACAAGAACAAACGCAACACTGTAAACTCCAAGACTCAGAGCCAAAATTGATCTCTTCTTCTTGCTTAAAAGTAGTTTTCGTCTTCGTTCTAAAATATGATTCCCTGACTCCATTCAAAATTTTGCATCATTTTCACTTATAAAAAATAAAATGAAAAAATTCTTTTAAAGTGCAGCAATTGGAATAATAGACAGTGTTCCTCTCTTGTAAAATGCAAAAGCTTAATATATACTAATCAAACATTACGTAGCAAACATAGCATTGCTTCATTAATAAATAAACAAACAATATATTATGCTAGTATAACGGTGCGCTAATACAAGTTTAGCAGATAATCAAAAGCATTCAATTAATTATTCGCATCTTTATCGGATCTTAATAGACAAGTACTAGCAAGCATTTTATGAATTAAGTTAGACAATGATAATCGCATTTTCTCAACTTAAATTTAATGAAATAATCGCAATCTGAAAAAAAATACCACAATTTATTTTAGTTAGGATTAAAACACTGACTTTTCATTTTCTAGTGAAAATTTGCAAATATATTTGTTTGGTTCAACAATATTCCTTTATGCGTGAATATTTGAGTTTCTGTCCACACTTGAGTATAAAAGCATCAACTATATTGACATATCTAATGAAAAGTAAAGATTAAATCACAAAGCGAATTTTCACCCTGCTTCAAAAATGTAAGTTACAATATTAATCAACGCAAAATTAATTTGTCAAGAGTAGTTATTGAAAACTTTCCTCTTTATTTAATTATATTTTGTTTCTTAGGCATCAAAATGAAAATGTTGGAATTAATCCAATTGCATTTATTAGGATTTTTATTAACTTTCAAGTGGGATCAATTGTGAATTGTATATTATGGCATCACATTACTAAAAGCACTAAACTTTCCATTATTTTTATGCAATGCATCAACATGCATAGCAAAAGGCTAATATTCAGTATATAAATTCAAATAGTTTATTCAAAGCCAAAGTTGAGAGCAAATTTCTAAGGTAGTGCAGAAACAGTTTTAGATTAAGTGCAATGATAAAAATATTAGGAATTTTTTTGAAATGTGAGTTTAAGTAGATATAAAATTTACCAACCATGAATTGTGACTATCAGTATATATATATATGAAACAATAATAATAACACATCCTTCTAATCCTAATTTAGAAGTGACAGGTATATAATATTGAAATAGGTCTCAATCAGTTAAAACTGAATATTGTGAAAAATGTTTACATTATATATTTGAAGATTCTCAAATGAATATTTGGGCCTCTTTGCAACAATGTTAATGTATAATGAAATCATTCTGCCTCTTACCTTGAGACATTGATGATTGGATTTGGGAATTTGACGATAACACTGAGGATGTAACATTAGAATGACTTAAATGTTTGTTCTTCTTGTGCAAAAAGTAGCTGATGCCGAAAAGCAAAGCGATTATCAATCCAAGTAAAATCACTTTTATAAAAACGTAGCTCATTAAGTATCCATGATAAAGATAGAAGGATAACGCAGAAGATTTAATTATATTGTAGTCTAGAAGGCCACAGAAGATCTCCAATAGACTGAACACTACCGTGACCACTGTTATTCCTGATATGTATTTAATGACTCTTTGTGGATTAAAGGACTTCTAAAAACAACAAACTTCAGTTTTCTTCAAAATGTCAAAACAGTTACTATTGATTTTAAAACATAAAATTCATTTCAGATGCAATGCATTAGTCCTTGTTTATTGGAGCAAACCCATTGCAAATACTATATGCTAGTCATGGTTGTGAATGGGTCTGTTCGGGTATGGCCAACTTAATATATCCAGTTGGAGATAGGTCGGGTTGGGCAAATTTTAAAAAGATATAAAAACATATAAAGGAGTTTGACATTGGAAGATGTTATTCATGGACACTTGCAGAAGAGTAATGTATTTCTTGTGTAAACTTCTTATATCTCAGTGTAAATTCAATTACTTTTTAGTAAGGATCTGATATATATATACTATGAACCAAAATGGATCTAAGACAGATCCTCTTTGAATATCAGATAGTCTGTTTTTCGCATTATTCAGCAAGTTAATCAGTCTAAAATGTAAATTTACTATTCATAATTTCTGAATAACAATTTTGGGTGAAATAGTGTCAAATGGTTTCAAAAAGTCAGCTGATTGTACAAGTAACTTGCACATCAGAACATTCTAGGTTAGCCGTGATTTTGAATCTAGTAAATACATTAATGCTTCTCTGCTGCTTCTGCTGATCCAGTTAATAAGAATTTTAGAAATTAATTTGCTAAATTTTGCAATACCTCTAGCAGATGTAACTGAAATATACTTTCCACTCTTTAAAAAATCAGGTTTTCAGGGTGCCTTTATGATACATTTCTACACTTAGTATAATGCTTTGAATTATGCAGATATTCCATAACAAACGAGCTCCGAATATTCATGTAGCAAATTTCTACACATTCAAAATCAGTCACAAAGCAGGACGCTCTCGAGTTCCGCCAGTTTGTGTCTGTTAAAATTGTAAAATCAATGGAGAAGGCAATTCAATATTTGAAACTCTGCAAATTTAGTTTTTGATTCTTCTTGCAAAATATTATGAAAATAAAGTTTATTAGCACAAATCAAGGAATTTCTTGATTATTATTACTACACATAATTGAAAAGTTCCATCATAAATCAAAAACTCCAAATATTTGTGTCAATTACTAAATTTCCTAAAAAGAGACGTACATGAAGGTTATATGATATAGAAAAATTATATTCAGTTTAGAAACTTTAAAATATTAAAAAAAATTTTATATAAATCCACCCAAAAATATACGTAGGGTTGACATTCGAAATTCTTATAAAATACCAATTTATCGCCAATTAGATGTGATTTTAAGAATTTTCATGAATTTTAAGTTCGAAAACATTGTAATTTGTAAAAATTTAAGAAAGCAGAGCTTGTATTTGCAAATCAAAAAATATTAGTCTTTACTTAGACTTGGTAATAGATGACAAGTTACTGATTAAATCGACTTAAAAAAATATATATTACATTAATTATAAAAGTATTATATTGCCTGCATTGAGTATAAATCCAATGCTTTTACCAATATTAAATTACAAAATTGCGTTAACAATTTTTTTAATAGATAAATAAATTTCCAATCACATTTTAAACAAAAATGAGTTTTTGAAATACCAAGATAAGAATGTTTAAAAAGCATCAGGTTACCATTGATGCTCATTTCTTGAATAGATCAATTAGGTTACTCTATAGGTTTTCATTCATGTTTGTGTCTATAGAATCAATTTCATAAGCTGTAGGAATTTTGAAAAATTGTATAGTATTCAATGTAAGGCAACAATATTATATGATTTGAATAGGATTGAAGGTCTACTGAGTTTAAGAATAATCAAATTTAATATCATGCAAATTTTCTATCAAGCTCGTAGCCACGGGGGAGGGGGTTAGGAGGGGTCAAACCTCCCTTGGAAGGTCAGGCAACCCCTCCTAGACAACAAAGCTAAAAGCAAAATCAGCATGAATGCAACAAAAATAAAATGGTGTACAGACTTAATAAAATTTTAGTTTACGTTATAAAGAAATTCGAAATTACAATCAACCCCTCCTAAATGCGCATCGAACCCCCTTAGGTGATTATGCTGGCTACGGGCCTGTTCTCGATATCCTGGAAAGTATAGAGTGGTCAATACTTCATTTTTTGCAAATAACTAACACAATTTCTACCCATAAAGGAACACTTGAATAATCCTTCGAAAATTCGCAAAAAGTTAGTTTTTATGTAAAATTAAGAAATATATTAAGTAGAACTTGGCTTCGGAAAAAAACATGCTGACCTTGCGCGAACCTAGACTAATTTGCGCAGAACTTCTTAATTCAGTACTTCCCAAATAATTGCAATTATCAAAGGTAATGTAATTTTTAGACTTTAAGATATTGTCAATTTTTACAAGGAGAAGAGACCATATTTCCAAATCTGTGCAAATTTCACATCTAAGTCGACAACTCGTGATATATTGCGTGAATGATGCCCTTTATTATGTTTTTGAATATGTTCGAAGAGGAAACATATGTCATTCGCATCTTTTAATATTTTAAAGTACTAAATAATATTGACAAAATACAAAGTGAAAACAAATCTATTTATTGATATTCTGAGCAACATCTTTGATTAGAAAGCCAAACAGATTAATTTTCTGAGGGGTTTTAGATTTCAATAATGTTTTTTATGAAATAATATGATTATGCACACCGTGATTGAACTACAATAAATTTGCAAAAAAATTATTTCGGGTGGCAGTTGAAATTTGCTTTTGTGTTTATAATTTTTGTCGATTATTAAAAATTGTATAATACCTTTAGTAAGAAAAACAACATTTTTATGCATTCTGCAGCAATGTCTCAAAAAACCTCTGCGCTAAACTAGCTGCCGTAAATTAATGAAATCTGAGTTTTTAAATATAAATTACATTCAAAGATGTTAATTTAGTTTTATTAAGAAACCTAAATTCAGCTAAAATGAATTTGGCTTTTCTCAGATATTTAACCCAGTGGGGGAAGGGGCTCCAAGGAAGTGATACATTCTCTTTTTGTAAAAAAAGCTTTTTATGAAAACACCACGAATACAAACATTAATTCTATTTTTCACAAAATCCTATGACAAAATAATAATTAACCTCTCAGTTTTCTTAAGTTTATCTTGAACATTTTAACATTAATTTTTATCTGGAATGTGATTGACTTTTCTAAACCATTTTACCTATGACGTGTTTAGATTAATCACGGTATACAGACCCATTCACCAAGTCATCACATCAATCCAAATAAAATAAAGCAGACAAACTTGTATTATGCGTGTTACATTACAAACTATAAAATTTACATTTATTGGTTTAATGCTTCACAATTTCAATCTTAATTCAAATTTTCCCCCGATAGCTGTTTCTGAAAAGAATGCAAAACGTCTTAGAGAATAGTGAATTTTAAATTCACTTGGTTAAAGTTTTATCCGTTTTTCGTAAATAGGTTTTAGATTTAGATGATTATGGAAGTCTTTTTAATAGTCTTGACAAAAATATTATTCGAGATATTCGAAAGAAAATGAATATTCCATTTATTAATAAACAGGTTACAATTACAATGCGCGGAAAAATAAATACCCTCTAGAACAATGGGGTTAAATTGAAATTGAATTGGACTGAATGAATAAGATATGTGTGAGAGAATACTTGGCTCATGAGAAAGTAGAAATATGAGTTTTTCCATGAAATATATAATGATATATACTGATAACTCAAAAGAGAATTTGCAAATTTCAGGATGTTAAGCAGATGTACATATTCAGTGAATGTTGTTATTCAAAGTATAAAATTAACTAATTAATATAAAGCTTTAGTTTATACCAAAAATCTTAAAAATCAACATCATTAATATAAACTTTGATTTAATCTAAAGTTTAAACTTAAGCCCATGCTACACCACCAATTTCTGTCGTCCGAACGAACAACTTTTGTCGCCAACTTTTGTCACCAATTTCTGTCGTCCGATTATAAAAGTGGAAGAGAGGTGCTACACTAACGATTTTTGTTGCCAACAAAAATCGGTGACAAAAGTTGTTCGTGTAGCATAGTGTTACAACAACTTTTTATTATTTCAGTTATTTCATTGTAAAATATTTAAGAAAGAATTACAAGAATATCCGAATATGCAGAAATATTTATAATATGAAATATTAATATTGCTCATTTAACAACAGTTGATCTAAAATATTAAAATATTTTTCAATATTAAATTTTTGGAATATGCATTAGCAACAAGCTATTTTATGTTATATTTTAATGTGTTTATTCAAAGAACATATATTGTTTAAATATCTGTATTCGTATTTTCTTGACTATTATTAAGCCTAGCCTGATGAAATGTGCTTGTTTACATTCTAAATAAGTGATCGGCATAATGACCTTGGATTTGAGCGGCAAATTGCATAATTATACCGCGCATCACACTAAAGCATGGAGATGTCACCAGTGTGGTCCCTAAAGATCTTTATTAAATTAATTGAAATGGTCCAAGAAAAACATTCAGTGTGGGATGTTTCTTCTGATGACTATATGAATGTAATAATTTCCTCATACTGATTGCATATATTCATCGACTTAAAAACTATCGAAATTAATGAATCACATTAAAAATGCGATTGTTTTTGAGCTATCGCCGCCTACAGAATGTGTAGTAACCTGCGTTGTTGCGTATTTTTATTGGAGAGCAGATTATCATTATCACTGCGCATGAATAATGAAATAAGAATGACGGTGTTTACTTTGAAATTCAACCAAACATCATAATTGCCTGCACTGCTTAAACAATACTTGAGTTCGCAAAGCTACGCTGTAATCGACTTCCCAATCTAATCAGTATTTTAGGACTCGCACAGTTCGAATGTTTTTGTTTACTACAAAGGATTCTTTTTGATGAGTTAATTGTTTTAATTTAATACTGATACGCAAGTATACAAAAGAAATGCCTACATAGTGATATGTGTTTATTTTAACATAAAAATGTACAATTCATGATTATTAATTCTATAAACCTAGCTAATTTTAAATTTTACAGTACGAAATGAACTCTGAAAACGATTGAAATTATAGCTTAAAATTGTTTATTTATCTTTCAAGGTGATAATTACTAGAAAGTTGGAGAATTATTTCTCCGACAAAAAAGTTGGTCGGAGCACCCTGCTACACGAACAACTTTTGTCATTTAATTACTTCACGACTAAAGTTGGCGGAAGGG
>CABFPE010000493.1:181902-193731 GCA_900660155.1 Hofstenia miamia
ATTACTTCACGACTAAAGTTGGCGGAAGGGGTGCTACACGAACAATTTTTATTGTCCAATTTTTGTTGGACCGAACGGACAACTTTTGTCGTCAACTTTAGTTGGACCGAACGAACAACTTTAGTCTAGATAATTACTCCCGATTTTAGTCGTGGAAGAGGGGTGCTACACGAACGATTTTCGTTGCCAACAAAAATCGGCGACAAAAGTTGTTCGTATAGCATGGGCTTTAGTATCAACTTTCGCTTAAAATGGTCATCACGGGTAAGAACTGTTGCGTTACAACATCAATTCACTCCATTTTAGAAATACTTCGAACGTTAACCAAATATAATTTATACGCAATTCAGCGTTTCATATGGCATAAACATTCAAATCCACTAATCTATTATTCACCAGTAAAAATCACCCGAATTAATGCTTCACTTAGCATGCGTAGAGATTGCCGTGGCTGTTCCTTGATTGTTTTTCAATCAAATTAATTCGACATTATCTCTTACGAAACTTATGCTAAGTCTCTGGTCTTGGTGCGAAGCCACGAATTTTGACCCTACCCATGGTTTTGGTTTCTGCAGTCTCCACTGAAAATGAGGCTAGCTGTTGTACCCGTTGGACTTAACCTCCTTTATTTAATAAATTTGAATTTTATTGGAAAAATTGTTAATACTTTCAACTGCATATTCACATATAGACCTGGACAAAACTTCTTGTATTTTTAAGGATAACAGCAAAAAATTTTTCAGGAATCAAAATATTATGGGGTCACATTGTGTCATAATGAGTGGATAAAGCTAAGCAAAAAGCTAGACATTATTGTAAGTCACTAATTTTATGGAATTTTATGTATTTAATTACACTAAATATTTAAAGTCTGTTATGACTCTTTTATAATATCATACTTTGCTTCAAATGTATGTTGTACAAAAATTGAAAATGTAGTGCTTTTCCCAAAATATATGTAAGAATAATGAATCTTCTTAGTCCTTGTTTGTGCAAATATTATGTTCTACAGAAATGTAGTTATTGTTTACTGTCAATATAACTATTGACATCTATGCATTGCTTAATTGTAATTTTGGGCAAAATATATACCAAAGTCCAGTAGATTGCTTCCATAAATTTTATATTAGTATTTGAAAATTGATGGCTGAGTCCTAATTATTGTAACATCCTTCCTACACACTTTTGTTGTTATACAAAACTCTTTTTCCGTCATTTCGTCTTCCTTTTCAATTGCATCATTAAAGAGTGACCTCGTAGGCGTAGCTTCAAATCTTCTCCAGACCTCAAAATAACAGACATTAATGAAATTGAATTAATTTCTTCGTAAGTTTTCAAAACTCCAAAAAACATTCTATGAGTGCTTTTGAATTTAAAATTCGTTCACGACGGGATATAAGCTTGTGTAAAAGCCTGAAATTCAGCATTTCATTTCTAAGTTGTTAAAAACACAACAAAATATATATATTTCAAGGAATTTGGCATTCTCTCTTTAAAAGGATTAGAAAAAACATCAATAGAGAACATTGTTTAACAGTGGATGTTCTTGTATTTTGTCCCCTGCGCATGTTTGCAGAATTATATTAGATAATTATAAATTGCCAAGAATTTAATAGCTAAAAGTTAAAACAATCCTCTTCCATTTTTTCAGCAACTTCATATAAGCTAAAATGCAATTTAGATTCAGTGGGTTTTTTATTATGAAGGAACCTTAAACCAAGTTTACTTCATTGAGAAAATAAAGAATACAGTATTGTGAGCGAAGGATAGTATTTGAGTGCATATAGTTTTATGCTTTGGAATTTCGAGGTTGTATTTTAAGAACATGGAGTCTTAAACCTCGGAATATTGATCAGAAGAATTTCGACACAAAGAAGTATGCGTGAAGAAATTTCAACTTGTGTTATTAAATGCAGGTGAAGAGGAATGGAAGAATACTTTTAATACACATTAATTCAAGTGCAATTTTGACTGCTCGATAGATGGCGTGTCACTACTAAAAATTTGATATTCTATACCAAAATTATTATTTCATAACCTCAAGTGATGATCTAGTAGAAAGCTTTTTTTAATTTTCATGCTTTCCTTAGGAAATGATCAATTCTCTTCTAAGAAAGTGCTGCCATCTTGGATTTTGACAACATAAAATCCACTTTAAAATTTATTAAAAATTATTGAAACTTAACGCATATTTGTAGATTAACGTTCTCCAGAACTATTGAGTTAGAAATGAAAAAAATCTATTCCGGCTGATAGACAGGATGCTGGTGGAAAATAGAGTTAATTTGTAAAATTCACTGAACTAAATGGGATAGCTATGTCTAATATCTATGGGTTTCTACCTGGAAGAATTCTGTAACTATAAAATATATTTGAAGCATACACCTAGAAGGATGTTTAAGTTTTTCAATTTCTTCAAGAAACATCATGTAAAACGAAACCGTGTAATCTTGCCTACCTATGAGATTAACCTTGTTAAAATTCCATAGATTTACAATTTTTGTTTTTGGAAAAACGCAATGAAACGAACTTCTCATTTATCAAAAAATGAATCAAATTATTGTCTCAAATTTACCATTCATATTAAATATATGAAATAAATTTAACCGGGAAATATCCAGGCTTGCAGTTTTTTGAGTTATTTCACACGACAACACACGTAACACGATAGCAAAAGGCTGTTGTGTCATACAACATACACAGCAACACAATACAACAAAGTCATAAACTATAAAACACTTATAATGGTTTGTATTAATATAAAACATTTATATGAGTATGGCATTTAAATATGTTGGATGCTGAAATTTTGAAATTCAAAATTCTGATATTCACCTCAACAGCTTGTAAAATATTCTCTTCAGGAAGCAACATCTTAAAATACGGATAAACTAGAAAAGGATATATTTGAGTTACTTTTCTATTTTCTATGAAGCCATTTTTGTTGATGTGATGTTGCTAAAACTTTAGCTAGAACATGAAAATCTAAGATCTAAACACAAAAACAGTAGTGTTAACTAGGTTTTTTGAAAAGTCGGTACATTTTTGCAAAATCTCGTCCCAAGATTTATCTGGTCTTCACCATGCTTATTTTGCTTTTTCTTTTCATCATCTCGACAACATTTTAATTTTTACTATCAACAATACTGAGCAAAATGCGCAGAATGAAGCTGAGTATCTCAAATGTTGACTATAATTCAAAAATGTAAGTGTGCTTGATATTCAGGTTTAGCCTTGGTCCACAAGACCTAGTGAGAACGAATTGATAAAGAATGAGATCTACCCATACTCAGCCCAAATCCGTTAGCAGTTCAATAAAACCCAAGCTACTCTAAACATATAAACCTAAAAATTTCCTCGAACTTTGATTTATTAAATCCTAGAGTAGCCCAAGCCTATGAATGTGAAAATCAAACTCAATGGTTATCTAAGCCAGAAATGAGCAGGAGCTGGACAGACGCAGGCCTACGAATTTCAAAAATGGAACTATATTTAAAAAATAAATTACTATTGAGTAACAGTGTACGCAAATCTATCCAATGCCGTGAATGCAACATAATTTATATACAATGTGTTGAAGAATCTAATTTAAATTTTCAAATATTATTCTAGTATCATATACTCTTCTAAAACTCAATTTAAGTTTTCCAATTTGAATTACAAGCAGAAAAATTAAGAAATGGCAAATATCTTAAACGGGCCCAAATGAGCTGAGTTTGGCATGAATTTAAATGTGACGGGTTTTGGCCTGAATTTTCTCTCTGACTTGGGACAATTTTCATCTCTGCAAAACTGAAGTTATAAAAATGTATTAAAATTTTCTTAAGTCTATTTAATTATCTAAAACTAAGAAACAGCATTAGATTATTTTTAAATTTGTTAACATTTTCGTCATCAAATTTCAACATGTCTAAAACCTTAAATTCATGATAAGGACTAAGTTTCCGTTTTTTGCATTTAAGCGCAGAAAACAGTGTAAACACAAATATGAAGAAGTTTAAGGTAATTTCCAATATTTGTATTACAACTAACCTGCTTATACAGTTTGAAGGACAAAGTCCCAATCTACATGGGTATGTTGTGAGAACCTACATAACTGCTTTGAAAATTGTCTTTTAAATTTAATGATTTTGTCAAACTCAATTTTCAAAGGCCATCATTAAGGCTTGTAAAAATCGATATTCAAAATGTTTTTTTTCTGTCAAAACCATATTGTAAGCAAAGCTGGCTGATTTAAAAAATGCCTGATTTATAACATATTTTAAACAGGGTTTAAACAGGTGTGTTTTCACGGTTTTTTTAATGTAATTTTTTCTACAGAATTGCTTAAAACTACCGGGAATACGTGTAGAAGTAAGCGAGTGGTTAGAAAAGCCTGAAAAAAGAAACCGGGTACAATAATTCAATTCCCCGAGGCATGGAGCCAATCTATCGCAGTCAAAATGAAAAGAAGCCATTACAAAATGTATATTCGGATTTTATTAATTTTGTTAGGGAGGAAAAAAGTTTAATTGAAGAAAATTTTCGCGCAGCCTTCAATTGCAAAGTACTCAATTTTCTGAAGAACCAAGTGGTGTGTGGATTCGTCCCGAACAAGTTTGATCGACATGGCTTCAACAATTTTGATTTTATCCCCCTCAAGTGCCGGTATTGAAAGAATTTTTGGTATAATTGGATATGTCCATACCGAGCTACGAAATAACTTGTTGAATGAGAAAGTTCATCAAATTTCATTTTGCTGTCATCTGCTGTCGATAAACAATCAGGTTTTTTATCAATTTGTGTTACAATTTCAAATAAAATTTTCTGAAATAAACATTTTTTAAACAAAAATCAACAATTAAAACAGTTTTTTTTGTTTTTTTCTAAAAAATTATATTTGCCAGACCTGATTGCAAGCTATATTTAGACCAAAAAAACGCAAACTGTGCAATTAATCAGCAGGGTTGAAAGTTAGACGAAGTAAAAAATATTTTGCTAGATCAAAATTCCATTCTTAGGTGAAAATATGGTTAAAACTATTTAATTTATTTTTTGTGTAAAACCTTATCAAAATTTGAATTCAAGATAAACTAGATGCTCTAATGTCGTTCTTAAACAAATGTTTTCACAACTCCACAACTTTTTGTAAAGGATTGTTGTTTTTCTGTTGATAACTTTAAACATAATATTTTGTCATTTGTAAATAGTAGTTTACAAGACGTTTTCGGCAAACAATACTCAGTTTGAATTCATTTCAATTTTATGAATAAGTCAAAATAAGACGAAAACTTCGTAGTCGTTTGGTCAAAAAGAAAATAACCCTAGTCATCATTGTTCAGCAGAGATAACTGTAGCGTCTAACCATATCTCCAAAAGTATTGGTTCTAGAACTTTGACTTCAACACATTTATTCTATGACCTTTATCCATGAATACGTTTCTGGTGTTCTGTGATCTCTACTTTTGATGAAAGAAGTAGGGTTAGGGCTAACGTAATCACAAAGGACATGCACGGCAGTTATCATCGCAGCAACACCAGTATCGGTCGTTGGTCCTACAGGTAAAGAACACAATTGTACATAACCTTCTTTTCCGGGCCGTTTTTTGCTAGTGCCCGATATGGAATATTTTTTTAATTGGTTCTCATGGTGCAAAAGTGAATCAAAAACAATCGTGATTAAAATTAAAGAACCAAAAAAGTTTCCAGCCTTAGAGATTGTAAAAGAAACTTTCCTACATCAATGTTCACTGATTGATAAATTAGATTTATAAAAAAACATAGGGAAAATTGACTATTTCAAATAGAATTTGGAGCAGAATTTCTTTTGATTGGGCAACTGAAGGCGTCTACAATATTTAGCAGATTTCAATACGTAAATATGGGACAGGGTACAAAGTGTGTGGGCGAGATGGCTCATTTCTAAGAAATGCTCTCCACTTATATCCCTACTTTGGTGACCACTTTTCATTTGTAATAGGTGCAAAGTTTTTGATAATCACTTTGGATTTTGGATTTATTTCGTCCATAAATGTATTAGTTCATGTCTTTCTAAGCAATTATCACATCTACATCACATAACAGTGGCGTAGCATATAATCAGAATCATTTTGTCAAAAGAGGAATGAAAGATATTCTACGTAATCAGTTTTGACAACTGACTGTTCCAAAGACTGGTCAAAGATTTAATAAAGTACTATGATCAAGTGCAGAATTAGTATTTTAGAAATAACGTTGTTGTAAACATTACTACAAAATTTGATTAAACAAATAGACAACTTTTATTAATTTTATAAATAAGTTGGTTTCATCAACAATTGACATTCAAACTGTTAACCTTAAACTGCCTATGAATTTTTAAAATATTTTATCATTTCTTTTACTTTAAAGTCTCCCAACTCTCAAACTAATAAAGCTATCTGAAATGTGTAGGAACCACTGAATAGAGAATGGTATCCCCTTTCATTTTCATCATTAATCAGCGCGTCTACGTAGGGTGCGCTCGGATGGGGCTTGGGTAATTTATTTATAGAAACTAAAAGCAGTTAAAAAAATTGGAATTTTCAAAAAAATCATGAACTTTTTAAGTACTTCATCCACAGCAATATACTTTTATACACATTTCCAAAAGCATGTGTGCAAAACGTTCACCAATAGTTCTATTCCCAGGATTTTCAATTTAAATAATATGCATTGAAAAAATCGCTTGAAAATTTAGAAAAATCACATTCGCAGCTTAATTTTAAAATATTTCATTATTTTCAAAAGTATTATTTTGTTTCTATATTTCAGTATGTGTAATATTTGTAATTGAAATTGATGAGATTGATTCGTCACAATATACTTGTTCCCCAGACATTTATTAAGACGTAAGTTATTTACCGTCCCATACTCCTATGTAATTTTCAAATTTAAGTAAACTTTTATCAACTGCTTACATATTTTTCTATGAAGTTTTGACCTTGATGGTTACAAATCGTAATTATACACACTAAATTAATTCGACAATGTGCTCCAAGACGTCGCATTTTGAAATATTAATTAAAAGCTTCACAAGATATTCCTGTATTTGTAATAAGAAACCCAGTATTTGTAAAGATTCAAATAACCAAAACGGTTTTACTTCCTTCATGAGTTGTGTAAAATATTCATTAAATTTCAAGCGTTTTTAAAAATTCTTTCTTCAATATTTATCTAAATATATATATATATATATATATATATATATATAATCCTCAATTACGAACTGAATATTTTCCCTAAATTTCAAAACTAAAAATATTTTGTGGCTACTGAGTTAATCGCATCAAAGGCATTATTTTGCCTTATCGAATCTGTAGAGGTTATTTCGATTATGATTAAACACTTGAAAATGAACAATTAAAAAATATAAACAATTTTTGTTCTGTGTCATGAGTAATTTGAATTTGTGAATATCTTAGACAAAAATTGAACTTTTAAAATTCCAAAATATCACCTAAATGTAATAAAATCTTTTATATTGATAATAGAAATGCAATATAAGAATTTTTTTGACTTATGTTAATGAGATTTTGACATTGGGCTCTATGTTAATACAAATTGATAAGTGATTGGTAAAATACTTTTTTCAAGATTATAGTGAACTAAATGGTGGATGACAGACATTTTTTCAATAACGTTAACTTCTCTAGTTAAAAAGCATTCGAATGAGTTTAATTTTCCCAATAGTGTCTTATGTCTCATGCTTTTAATTGGAATTATGTAATATTTACGGACGGATTAATAATCCTATTTCAATGAGTGTTACATTTAAGTAACAAAGCGATTTTTTTCACATTTTTGGACAACTTTTTCCAAGCCTGTTAAGAAGTAATGAAAGCCTTTTGCATAGACACATCTTTGTGATTTGAAAAATTGAGCCGCTCATACATTGATGAAGATGTGTACTAAAACTTACTCTTGTGCATGAGGTACATACAAAAAAAGAATTTTGTCCAATGAGAAGCCCGATTTTTTTTAAAAATATTCAAATTTTTTCCATACCTTGGGTTAAGATAATGAAATACCCTGAAATATTTTGTTTGGGACATCTTTGCACACATCAAGAAGCAGTCAAAGTTCTTTGTTGATTCCATTGACCCAAAACATGAACACCAGTTAGGGAAAGAATTTAAATCTTTTTCACAAATTCGAGATAAATTTTCAACTACTTCAACCACAGCAATAAGCTTTAATAAATACTTTCAACATTGCATTAAAGCAAGTTTCCCAATAGACATGCTCATTCTTCAGGATTTTCAAATTTTGTAATAGCCCTGGAGAAATTTTTATGAGAAAATCTGGGAAACGGTTTGTTTCTTAAACAGGACAACAGGCTGCTCACAGTTAATATGAGCAGTCACTGTCATTGTAAACTATAACTGACTTCAAATTAATTTAAATATTCTGTAAAATTTGCGTAAACTATGTTTGCGTATGCGCGAGATTTAAAATTTGAATGAATTAATAATAAATTTACAAAGTGACTTCAAGAAAATTTCGAAAATCAATTTGGTGAATAATATTTTTAAACGCTTTAGGTAAGCTCTAAATAAAACCTATGGTGTAGATTAAATACGATTACCTTCAATTCTAGGGGGGGGGATATTTCAATATCTGTGATGATTTTCGAACATACATGTATATAGATCACGAAATAAATGAAGGTATTTAAAATCTGAAAAGAAAAAAAATAGTCTCCTCTTTTTCGTGGGCGGGTTTTTCATTTCTAGCCCACCTTTGCACAAAGTCAGAGATTTGCGCACGGCGCGCCTAGACGAGACTCACACATTTTTTTATGAGAAAAAAAATATTTTAGGATACTTATTGTCTGCAGGGACATTAGTCCAACTCATTATCTCAACATATAGTAAGGAAAAAACTTAAACATTTAAAAAAAATCGTATTTCTCAGTGGAAAAAATTCTTTTTTTTGTATATAATTCAGACACAAGAAGTTTTAGCACAATTCTTCATCATTGCATGAGTGGTCAAGCCCCCAAGTGTGTCCATGCAAAAGGCTTTCACTATTTCTTAACAGGTTTGATTAAATTGCTCAAAAATGTAGACAAATCGCTTTGTTTTTTAAAAATAACACTCATTGAAATGGGGTTGATAATATTACGAAAATTTCTGCCAATTTTCTTCTGTAATAATTAAATAATTCCAATTATAACTAAAGCATTAATGTCTCATGCTTTATGAGTTTTCACGGTGGCAAAAGGCATAAGACATTCGGGAAAATCAAAATCATGTGGAAGTCCAATGTTTTTCAAGTGCACTACTTGAGTGATTGAATGTCACTTGCTTTGTGTGTTTAGACGTGACTTTGGCTTATTGAAAACACCAGACATGTATCACGCGTAAACAGGGCGTAAGTGCGAAAAAGAGAAAATCAGCAATATCGCTAATTAATTTGATTTATTAATCTGAAATCGGGTTCTTATCCTACGTAAGTAAGAAAATGCAGTGCCCTAAAATAACATCATTGAAAATTAGCTACTTCAGTAAGTCATGATTATGTCAATATAATTTCAAATATTTAATTTCATAATTCTTTCCTATTGATATGCATCAACCATGGACAACTTAATCAATAGATTAAGGCGTCATTGGCATCAACTTAGCTATCTATTTACAACATATACATGTATACAGCTCAAACAATTGGTTAAATATTTATATGAATAGAATTGCTTAAATGAATAAATAAATAGTGGGTGGGCCAATCATGAAATGACGCCATGAAATATTTCTTTAAATTCAAACTAATTCAAAATCAACTAAGAACTACATATTATTTATCGACTAGAGATATTAGTTCCTCTTATTTTCACCCTACTCGCGTAACCATTTTTCTTGATATCTGTAAAAATTTCTTCTTCTCTGCACCCTCAAGTAAACAATTTAAGTGAATTTTGTCATTCTTTTTTGTTTTAAAAAATGATAACAAGCATGACAAATACATAAATGGTAGAAGTGCTGGAAAAATTTGGTGTGTAACGCGGAGGAAAATCTTGTGTGCTTGCACAAAATGATTAAAACAATTTTTATTTAATTTTATTTGAAGCCTAGCTTTGTGAATCAGAGATGATCACGTACCACATTATTTCAAATCCGTTTTAATGGATGGTGTACTTGTATTACTGATTCCTACGGTATTAAACTTCTTCCGTTTCAATTTCAAATAAGTGTTTTTGTTTTTGCAAAAGAATTTATTCAAATCTATTAGAAGAGTCCATTACATTTTCGGAAGCATTTTTTAAAAGTCTTTGGTTGTTGAAATGAAAAAAAATTAAAGTTAACTACGAGATCATGCAGCATGGTTTAACAGCTGGAATCAGAGGAAGAATTTTACCCTGTTTTAATTGATGCCTTGTGATAGTAATGCAATTAGCAATTGTGCGTTGGAATTCAGCTGAGCAGCTGAGTCATCAAATGCAGACTAGAATTATTGGAAAAGGATGCTTCTGAAGCACATTAGAGCATCCCATCCGATAATCTGCTTAAAGTACTTGCTGTTTTAATAAGAATGATTTGCCTGGAAATGTTGATGCCATAATCACTGATGATCTCCAAGTGGTAGGCTGGTACCTCTCAGTGAGAATCCTGGCATTTACCAAATCCGACTTTGCTAGGTACTAAGAAAATTATATCTACTATGAACACAGATTAATGGAGCTCGAGGGAGCTTCATTCTGTATTATTGTCTTTGCAATAGCTGGTGGTAAAATTACAGGGATCAGAGTCTTGGTTTAAAAAGTGGCCTTGATAGTAGCTGATAATCTGCATCTGCCTAACTATCAGACCATAACGTGGATCGAAAATAGGGTCGGTTATGTGCATTACTGAATCACGTTGGCGATGCAAGGCTTCTATCTTAACAAGGTACACATGTGAAGGCTAAATTGAGACCAAATGAAAATGATGTAAAAGTAACATGAACTTCTTATTAATCATTTGATCAAAAGATTAATATGTTTACATTTTTAAGAATTTTGTAAATTGTAAATTGATTTTTAATTTTATTTTCTAATAAAATATCTATGCATATCAACGCTCATAAATGTCACAAATATTTTAATTGTGCTCAAGATTTTATGGCTAGTGACATTTAAATTATAAAATAACTTCCTTACTTGAGAGTTTACTCTGCTTAATTAAAATTTTTGACAATTCACTACCTAACTGAAATATTTTAAGGAAGTACTTAATTATATTTTTCCATGTCATCCACAAACCTCAAAAAATGATTAAAGCCTGGTATTTCACAAATTACATTTCAAATTGAAAATGAATTAAATCCTTATTATAGCAGCATATTAAACATTGTTCAACATTATATTAAAAATTGTAAATAAAAAATTGCTGAAGACTATTGCTTTCTTTAAAATTAGTTCTATTTCTAAACATTAAAATCCCAAATAGCAAACCATTAATGGACTGATAATGGGCCATTGATGGCCATTAATAGCATATTAAGCCTGGGCAATTAATCGGCCATTGATGTATTTATGACAATGACCGATTGATGGGCCAATAATTGGCCATTGGTCAGCCAACAATGGCCCATTGTTGGCAAACAGTAGGTTTTGATAGCAAAGCATTACTTTTATATATATATATATATATATAATACAACAACTTTATATATCTAAGCAGTTCAAGCATTTCTGTTTGAACATACACCTGGCGTGGGTGTTGGCAATTCCGGCAACACTTCATTGCACTTCGACTTTCTTTGCATTTCGCTTTCGTTATTTTTCATACTACCTTCTCTGTGAAGATCATATTCCTGAAGTTTTTCCCCCAATAGACGTCCTCCCCACCT
>CABFPE010000493.1:198584-210434 GCA_900660155.1 Hofstenia miamia
TTATATATATATATATATATATATATATATATTCACACTTTCTATTGAATGAATAGATACAGTGAAGATCTTTTAAAAAATTACAAATTTGTATAATGAAAGTTTAATGACAGTTAGCTTTAAGTATATGCAATTACAATATCATATAGCAATCTAGTGTAAACTGAAATCATTGATATCTTCCTGTTCAGAAAATGAAAATGATGCAGTTCCTCGTTGTCTGTCTGAAGGAGCACTCAAATGAAGCTTGATGTTTATTATCATTTTAAGTCTCAATTCTTCCAAAAGTAACACAAATCACATTTTCAATTATTAATTTTGCCAGTATCGCAAAAATAATTCTTGTTTCTCATTTAAATTTTAATTTTAGAATAATTTTTTAAATAATTTTACATTTAAAAATACTATTGTAATTCAATGACCATAGCTACAGCTACCCTATGGCACATAAACCTATAGTCATTAATTAATCCGCAAAAGAATAATGTAGAATATTAAGCTTAGCATGAGTAATAATTAAATTAAATTTTCTAATTGTCTACCAATTCTATTCCCACCACAGTTCCTATTCACCACATTTGACAAAAATCAATTGGGATAGTCAAATTTCTTGTATTTAAATTCAACACAATGCTCAGATTTCACCACCATGCAACTATTTAAAAAGTCCAAAACAAATTTGTGCGACATACCCAACTCAGCACAATTATTTTTAATTTTAGAGTTTATTGATTTTAGCAAGAGTTTTATATTTTTGAATTGGTTGATTTTCTTGAATTTTATCAAGATATTTAATAATATTGATTGAATTTGATTACAAAGCAAACATTCATACCATTAGGTTAAAATTTTGTAATTTATTTAATTTTATACCATTAAAAATGCACTAAAAATTAGTCTATTTTGTAGTGTCTAACGCAAAAATAATCTCTTAAAAACAAAACATTCTATTCTTAAAGTGTAATTTGAAATTGGATATAATTGTGCTAAGACTTGAAAAATTGCACAAATTCCAAGTTTCCATTTTTGAATTCTGTATGTGGTGGTGAATTCCGCGCCTTGCCTAGTACCCGATTTTATTCTACATAGAGCCCCCCTCTAAAAGATTTTGCTCTATCTGCCATGCTTCAATTTGTTAATGATTCAGAACACTTACTTGAATGTCAGGTTTGAGCAACAAGATAACCTTAATACAGTCAAATGCAACTCCAGGAACATAATAAAAAATATGCATGTATAGTCTATTTTTTATATTTAGTTGAATTTGTAATTGCCTCAGCTGGGCTAAGTCTATTTTTTATATTTAGTTGAATTTGTAATTGCCTCATCTGGGCTAAGTCTATTTTTTAAATTTTAGTTGAATTTGTAATTGCCTCATCTGGGCTAAGTCTATTTTTTATATTTAGTTGAATTTCGGAAATGTATTAACTTAGAGGTTCTTGTGCTATATATAGCAATGTACTAATTCAATGAGCTTAAAAATCATTTCATTAATAGAATACGAAAGTTAGCATCATAGTTGGACGCTGGTGTAAGTTTTTTATAACCGCATTGCATCCCACCCACAGTGAGTGACCCCGCAACCGCACTGTACCCGCATGTCTGTTAGAAAACTTTACCCACTCCCGCAAAACACCCAAAATTTTCTAAATGTAGCCTGTCGATTACAAAACTCCATCATATGCATAAAATCATTAAGCCAAAAATGTCAATCACCGAATTTACTTTCTATTAATTTTGTTTAATTGAGTGATTGATGTGAAATATATTATATTACATAGATTTCGTAGTATAATTAATATTTCATTAGTTTAGTAGCACACATGTAGCAAAATAAAAATGTCCACCCGCACCGCAACCCGTGCGTGTAAACCTACATCTGCGTCCATCTTTAATTAGCATATAAGATAATAAAAAATAATTCACATTATCTATTGTCATATTAACGTGCTTGCCTCAGAAGCTTTAGAAAATATTTTATTCACGTTTCATATTTACTTTTTGTTATGATACCCATTGGAAGAGAAAAGAATAAAGCAACTTAAATACAAAATTTAAAGTCTAAAATAATTTGCAAAGAAATAAAACTTTTTGATCTAACAGAGTTTTCTCGCATGCCAAGTAATTTATCTATAATTGAACGATTTCAATTCTTACATCAGCAAAAGAGTTCTCGAAATTAAAGGTATCAATATAATTGGAAATGGCCTAATTCATTTATGGCGAAAAATATCGCCTTTCCTCATTTTCAGTGGAAGTCAATTATGAACAAACTGAAACGTTTCTTTGAAAAATATAAGCTAACACGCAAAAGCAGTGATAAAGTTAATAAAGGGATCTTTCACATCAATGATGTGACAAGAACTTTTATAAAAGAGATCAAAGTTATAGTNACCTACATCTGCGTCCATCTTTAATTAGCATATAAGATAATAAGAAATAATTCACATTATCTATTGTCATATTAACGTGCTTGCCTCAGATGCTTTAGAAAATATTTTATTCACGTTTCATATTTGCTTTTTGTTATGATATCCATTGGAAAAGAAAAGAATAAAGCAACTTAAATACAAAATTTAAAGTCTAAAATAATTTGCAAAGAAATAAAACTGTTTGATCGTTATCTAACAGAGTTTTCTCGCATGCCAAGTAATCTATCTATAATTGAACGATTTCAATTCTTACATCAGCAAAAGAGTTCTCGAAATTAACGTATCAATATAATTGGAAGTGACCTAATTCATTTATGGCGAAAAATATCAACTTTCCTCATTTTGAGTGGAAGTCAATTATGAACAAACTGAAACGTTTCTTTCAAAAATATAAGCCAACACGCAAAAGCAGTGATAAAGTTAATAAAGGGATCCTTCACATCAATGATGTGACAAGAACTTTTATAAAATTCAGATATCAACAAAGAGATCAAGGTTATAGTTCATCAGAAACTGTTCCAGAATCAACAATTCACCCTTCAAAACGCATTATATATACATCTCAATTAAACAAATTTGTAGATCCAATATGTGAAGAGAATGACATTACTAATTACGTTAACAACAATTGTTGCAAATTTGCGTCAGAATCATTGACATTAAGCAGAAAATTGGCCAACATCCAACTCAGTTTACGGTGAATACAAAAATTATAAATGATGCCCAAAAGTTGTGGACCTGTCAATTGAAAATTGAGAATTTTACATTGAAGTTCTTTCTTCAAATAGTGTTATTGCAGTTGCAATAACGGATGCTTTGGAATCCCTTCTAACTGATGATAACCTTTGGATAACGGTTAGAATGACTGCGACGAACATTTCATCGAAAGCACAGTAAATTGGATGCCAACTACAAACTCTTGACCGGTTCCTTCGAATTCTAATGAATGTAAATCTTTATCTGTCTATGTAACCATAAATTTCAATAAAGTACTGAAATAATTATGAATAAATTATTTTGAAATTTTTATTTCTATCTATATATTATAATTGTTACAAACAGAAAATTGTAAAAAAAACACCCTTAAATTTAAGAGATCTAGCAAGCATAATAATGAATAAGGTTTTACTTGCAAGGATTAACTCATAGATTATTAAATGCCACTAGTGATCCACCAAAGCACAACTGGTGGAATGAATACTACTCATTTCGTAAATTCGTAAAACGGCATGTAGACGTCTTTTAAGCGGTTTCCAAGCGTCTTATAAACCATTTCTAAACGTTTTAAGCAAGTCTTCTACACCTGCAATAGATGTCATTTCTAAGTGTTTTCTAAACGTCTTCTACACGATTTCTAAACCATTTTAAGAGGTATTATAAAATGTCTTCTAAGCGTTTTTTGTTTATTAGAATATTAATTAAATTGTTGTGGATAAGCCTATGTAAAAGAATACAATATACTAACTCATCTATAATGATTAATGAAGAGTACACGCTTTTATAGGATATAGCAAACAAGTTATCAATATAGCATGTTACGTTAAGTTCTTCATCTGATTCTACTCATCCAATTGTTCAAAAGAAACAGTGATCAATAGAGTGTACGTTCTATAATTGTGGGGACGTAGAATCGCCAGATTTATGCCACAAGGTTTTCTTAATGTGTGGCTCCGTTAGACTTAAGTTCTTTTAAAAGTGGAAAAAACGCACATTTTAGGTTCAGTTGTATCAATCTGGCTGGTTCTTGGAATTTCGCCATATCCAGATTTAAAGAAAACAGCTTCTATAGACTCTTCCAAAATGTTACAGCGCCATTGATGTGAACATATATGACAACACTAAGTATCTAGTAAGCCATGAATCAGATAAAATTTATTTTTGCTTGCAATGAGAATTTATGGTAATGCCAATTGCATATTTTGTTGGTATTTGAAACAATAAACCAATTGCTTATTCACAGAAATTGTTATTCCTTATCATATTCTTTATCATTAAAATCTTTACTTAAAACGTAATTTTCATTACGATTTACAAAATGAACATCACTGATAGCAGCTATAATGTAGAAAGTGATTGAAGTGGTATTTGGATCCAGTAGAAATGGAATTTCATTTTCACTGTTAAAATGGATGCTACTCATTCAATAATGATTAATTTCTTATTGAAATGCGCCATGTGTGACTCCTTAGTAGGTTTCTCAATGAAACAATCATTTTTTGAGAAATTCATTTTTATTCTATCTATGAACACAAAACTAGTCGGTAACGGAATTTAAAAAACTTAGCATCCCTTTTACAAGTATATACCTATAAAATACGCATACGAAAAATGTTACATTCCTTTAGGGTTAGTATACTATCTCATCACCAATTATTGGCATATTTAAAATATTAATCCCATTAAAATTTAGAAACTAGTTAGTTCTACATGGTAACAGAATTTCAATGGCTCTGTTACCAGGCCTGGATTTTACTTTTTACCAATTTTTTACCGCTATTCCCCATTATTGCACTAATATCACTATAATTAGTATAAATATGTATATATGGAGAATTACAGCACGTGACCAAGCTCATTTGTTTTATAGCGGATTTTTCAAATTTTGTAGTACAATCGTGCCTAACCATAACCTCTGGATTAATATTAATCGAAGTGCTATTTTTTGGCCATGCCAAAGTTGAATTGATAATTAGATAGCTGACATTGCTGAAAATTTAATGGAATATATTAAATCACAGAATTTATGTGTAAATCATACGATTTTGCCAACATAAGTATTTTTAAATTCTGTAATAATTTTACAAAGAATATAGAGGAATTTTGTAGCATTTAATTATTCATAGCATCTTGATTTATGAAGGATATTACATTTTTTTCTTAATTTATTGTGCATTTGTCTTAAATATATTGCACCAGCCTCTCGTAATTGATTGCTTTTGAACTTTAATTGTTAACTATAATACGATTCTGCTTTAAATAATACAATGTTGAAATTTAATTAATAATTTTTTGAAATTTTTGAAGTAGAATTATTTATTAAATTTTTTCATTTATTTTTCCAATTACATAGAATTGTTTCAATTTGTAATTTAGTAACGTCATAGTTTTGTTAGTTACATACAAACAAAAAAATACTCTATTTTAATGGTTCAAATTCATTTTAAATTGTGATTCTTAAAATATATATATTTTAATTCATATACACATTACTTAAATTTCAAAAAGAGTCACACTGTTCAACTCCTGAGCCATGCTCTTTATTTGCGTTATCAATTTGTCCCATGTAATAACTTAGTAAATTCGGAAAATAGTTCGTTCCATGAATTTGCAGTTATATTGAATCACATGTTTTTGTATAAATATTAAAAGTGATAATTATGCTTAAACTAAATGTCTTAACGAAGTATTTTCAGACAAAGTTCTCGCAAGTAGTTAAAGTCATTATATTGCGATTGAAAACGCACGACTTTCCATAAACCTTACGGATAGACAGTAAAAAAATTTAATATCAATGCAAAAATGAAATTTCTAATATGATGTTAACCAAGAATATAAATATAATAGAAAATACATCAATATTTAATAAATTCACCAGAAAGCCCATTCGAATAATTGCAATGTAGTGAATTAGTGAATACCTTAAAACACTACGAGGGTATCAAAACAGTGATGCACTATTACATCAAAAGGAAACATATTTGAATAACTCAATATGCAAAAAACGAAATCTGAGCATATGGCAGAAATTTTGGACGACAATTTTTTAAATGCGTCGAAAATACAAAAAAATACAAAATTAGTTAAAAAAATGATATAATTTTTTTCAAGTATTCTCTAGGTTAAAGGTTCTTGAGGTATACTAAATAAAAGGCCAAAACCGCCCCGAGAAAAAACATTAAAACCGAGTTATTCAGTTTTCAGCTGAAGCAGTAGGCTATAATGTCATTCCTAAGAAGCTAAGGAGTCTTCTTGAAACAAATACAAAAAATGCTTGCAAGATAAATCGCAATTTTGTTTTACTTAATAAACAAATTAATGTAGTGCTATAAAAATTTAGTTTAAATAGCGTACACACTTACAACTTTGCGTGCAAACTTTCGTGATTTAGGCGCACAACAAATGTTGGAAGTGTTTACGCATTCCAACTTTGTTGTGAACTTTTAATTCATATATTACGATTTTGTCATTTCTCACTGAGAAATAATTTAACTAAGCATTATTATTTACATAACTGATGATTAAAATTACGCAAGATCATTTCAAAACGAGGTCTTTTTTCTTCAGACTGCTTGATTCTTTTGGATGTAGTGCATTTTATTGGTAGATTTAATTTTTAAAAATGGCAATAAATATAATTCAACCAAAAAGTTGTGCACAAAGTTGTAAGCATGTACGCTACTTTAAGAAAGAAGTATTATTTCGTTTGAATAACATTTGGCGGATTTATAGTGTAAAAAACAATATATAGATCGTATACACTGACGTGAAATTTCTATCGACCGGTTTCGTTGTATAAACGCTACCATAAAACTTTTTTGAAGATTTTGCGCATCATCATTTTTCATATTTTTAGTTTTAGGTATCTAAAAGTATTTCCATGACTTTTTTAGAAATAAAATAAATTAGCCCCATGTTTGTACTTGAAAAAAACTACATAATGGCATAGATTATACCAGCATAAGCACTCGTTTTTTATGTGTAACAAAAAAAGTTTTGGTAAAAAATGCTTTTGTATTACAACTTTAACTCTTTCGCTACTGGGGTTTTTTTACTTCTGACAAGGCTACCTGAATGATCTGCTTTTGAAATCTGACTAAAAATTTTAAAACGCACAAATAACAGTTTTATATCATCAAAATACACAAGTGTCATATATCATTGCAAAGCTAAGTGTCTGAACATTGTGAATATGCATAAAAAATGTATGTTGGTGTATGAGAATGTGTTTTATGGTGCTTGAAAGAAGAGTGAAAAAATTATTATGTAACATTGCACTTGAAGAGCCACTGCTTTCATTTTCCTCTGCACTAAGTACACTAGGTACACCGTCAGCATCATCTGTTGGGTCATGTGACCATTGTTCAATGATTTCAAGCGCTTTTTCAGCACAAAAGTGCTTAGCGGGGCGCTTGTTAGAGCTACTAGATTGACTATCATCCATCTTGTCTTTGTCACGAAATCTTAGTTGTTAGATCTACTCAAAAATCGATCTAAAACAATTCAAAAACGACGCGTAAGTGAATGAAAACGGCGTAAACAAAGAAAGTTACTTTCGATTTTGTTACTTTTAGATCGCTACTTATATATTTGCCAGAGTTAGTAAATTATTTTAAGTTTAATGAAAACAAGTTTGCCGTGTCGTGGAACACGGCGCGCAGTCCAATTTAAATGCGGTAGCGAAAGAGTTAAGGTGTACCAATGACTATATATATGCTTGTGTGTTTGCTTGTTTTCGAGCTATAGCTATTTCAATGTTGCACCAACCGTCAAAAATACTTTTACACCTGTGCCACCCCTTACCCAAGGAGAATGAAATTTCGTTTGTTGCTATAAACAATTAAAAAAATTTCAAAGAAAAATTTAAAACAAATATATATTAATTACTCTAAATTCGAAACGATTAGGGAAATCAAAATATTTGAACGTACCTCAGGTTGGAGGATTTACAGCAAATGCTGAAATAGAAATCAAGAGTGTATTTAAAATTTCATTTATATGTTCATTGCATTTTAAGATATGGTTAGGTAAGCAAATTTTATGTTCATTTTCAATAATTCGGTCATTTAATGTATTCATTTCTATATTGTGACTGATTCATAAATAAAAATATTGTTTTCAAAATCTTAAAAAAATCAAAGAGATTAAATTTTAAATGACTACTTTATTATTCAATAGAGGAAAACTGTTTTTTTAAATATTTTGATATAATTACAAAAGAATATGTATATTAAATTCGCAATGTTAACATAGAAATGAATATTTGCGCATGGCAAACATTTCCTACTCAAATACAGGATCTCTTATATTTTGGTATAATTTAAATATTCATTGTCTCAAATTAGGAATTGCATTAATTAAATATAAGAAACCTTGTAATACAAATGAAAGCGAATGGCAGACATTCTTCCGGAATTGATCAGCAAAACGAGAAGGAGAGATTCCATTGTTATGAAGGTGTGACAAGTAACGGAGGCAATGTCCAAAGAAATAATGTAGCCATCAACATTGCGCAATTTCTGAAGCCTTTCCATCAGCCAAGGCGTTCCTGCCATTAAAATTCCATATATCGAGTCAATGAATGCCACAACCATTAAGATGATCTCTCCAGAATACTTTTCTTTTTTTAGAATGATCAGTATAAAGACAATCAAATTAAAAAGCAGGCATGCTAATCCCAACGTAAACCCCAACATTTTCCAGAATACTAAGAAAAGACAATGAATGAGTACGAATTATTTCTAGTATCTCCAATCGCAAAACTCTCAAAACTGATTGGCTAAGTGTAAGATACAAAGTTGAAATTTGTAAATTCTGCAAAAAATATAGGTGCGGTGGCATATGAACTCTTTGCTAATATGTTTAAATGTCATAATAAAAAGGAATACGAAACTATTGTCATGTATTACTAATTTTGATTTAAACGAAGCATCTTGATTGGTACTTTTTTACTAAACAAGCTTTTTTAGTTTTAAAAAAACATATTTTAGAAATGAATTGGATATAGAATAAACGGAATATTCACTAACCTGATGCAACACGTTTGAATAGAATTGCAGAAATCTTTCGTTACTAGCTTCTGAATATGAATGTCGGTTTGGTCGAAATCAGTTTTTCGTGTAGTGGTGCTAAGCGTTTTAATAACCTTCGACCTTCTCTTAGAAATGAACGAAATATTATTTTATTCAAAAGGGATCTGCAGCACTACTTATTCGCAAAACAGTTTTCTGATTTGAATTCATAGAGCTGATCTCAATTTTATTGCACTTACTAGAATTATTTATAGGCGCATATACAAGAAATATATTTTTATTATTTTTTTAGATTTTGATAAGCTAATGTAGAACTCAATCACTTCCTTTTTTGGATTGCATGAGCTCTCACATCTTTTCAACAGACAAAATTTACTATTTTCACAGCATACCCTTGCATATCATAGCTTATTGGTCATTCATTTGGTGTAGGATTTCAAATGCCATTTATTTTTCGAACCTTTTAGATTGCAAAGCTATTTAAATGCATGCATAACCTTCAACAAATTCATAAACATCCATATGGAAAATCTCCACAAAAACCTAAATGTTATACACTAGATTATTATGCTATAAAGCTAATTTAAGCTTAAAAATCAATTCATAAATCCGAGGAGTTCGAAATGAAAACTATGTTGGTTGGAGAAAGGGGTTGCTACTGACCCTTTCAGTTCTTCTAGCAATTATTTTGTTGTATTTTGTTAGAACATTGGAGGATTGTTGCTTAAATTGGAGAAACACAGCCAGCATTAAATTCGTGTTTAAAGATAGAACGTTTTTTTTGAAAAACAGATTGATGTTTAGAAAGTTCGAAACAAAATTAAATATAATGAAATCCTTCATGCAACAGAAAATTTCTGCTACGAGCACAAAGCTTGAATTGTTTCTAATATTGTATTGTCAGTGTCAGAACCATTTATAGCCTATCGTTGATTGATGTGTACAGATATATAGTAAAATTCAGTTTCAGTCTTTTCCAAAAAATTTCTTAAGTTATTGAATCGGTCGTTGTGGTAAGCGTTTTCCTCAATATGTGCCACATTTTCTCTGTGATATTACTGGCTGTTGAATGCAACACCATATACTAGAAAAACCTTGAGATTTGTGGTCACGTGAGTTATCCTGCGATACTTGCAAATGGGTGGAGGCATCGTTGGTACCAACAATTGGAAATATTCTTTGAAGCTAGAATACGAAATCAAATCCAATGCCATAATTGATTTAAAATCTCAATATCTGCTCTCAAATCACACAAGTATTCCTGAAATTGTTTGGAGATGCTTTTCAAACAAAAAATTACCTTTTGTAGTAAACTGTATTGTTGCCTAAATACACTATTCATAAGTTTACCTCAGTTTTGCAATAGGACTCTCACCAAATTTGCGTGTTGGCTTCTATGTGAATCCTGCAATGCACTTCAGCAAAGTGCAGCAGATGCTATTACAATGATATAGATGTCCTTCACTGTGGAAAGTTTTGAAATGACAAGAAGTCAATTGAGGGCGTAGTTTAATTCAATGGTAAATTTGATTGGTATTATTCAAGTTCTAACTTATGCTATGTTTCCAGCAAAAAATTTGAATACACTTTGGTATATTCAAAATCTATTTGTACGATCTCTCTTGTTGGGGTAATCTAATCACAAATTTCCATACGGATTCATGCTTGTATTTATTAGAAAACAGATTTATTGACTGACATAAAATTTGATATTTTTCAAGGTATTGTAACAGAAAGACTTTCAATGGATGAGAATACTTATAATTGAATGTCAACAGTATTTCTCAAATTTTGGAATATTATTAAATAATTTAAAAACTGGTTTGACACAGTACAAGCAGTTTTGATGAACAGAGTTATTTGCCCATGATTACAGACTCCAAACTTAAACTCATTGTTAATGTAATACGAAAATTAAAACTTATGCTTCTTCGTTTTGTTTGTGGGGAATGTCTAATTAGGTCATATATTTTGCAATTTTTCTGGGTTCAAATGAGTCAGTTTTTTTTGGTTCTATATCTCTAAGCCTATTATCAACTCTAGTACGTAAGCGTCATCAATTGCAATTAACTACCATAGATAGAGTAGTTTGCAAACATGGCAGTTCAAAACAAAAAAGTGGTTTTCTTACATCAGATATTATTTATCTCTACATAATATAAACTTTATCACTAATGAAAATCCAGTAAAAGGTTTTTTAATGAATATCTAGAAAATTTCTTACTAAGAAACTGCTTTCACGTTAATGACTTTAGTAACAATTTTGCAATCAATTGTAATATCACTTTTTCAGAGATCTGAAAAACGTTGAATTATAAAAACTACACTACCAAAAAAACAATTTTTGGGAATCGCATTGTCATTAAAAATCAGATTATATGGCAATTCTGAAAAAAAGATTATTTACAAAGGAAAACATAAGTAAATTTTTTAAAATTGTTAGCAAAATACCACAAGTATTCACCTATATATATATATATATATATATATATATATATAGTATATTATAATAATAAATTCTAAATTTCAAAAAGAAATAAAAGCTGTAGCCATGCTTCAGTTTCAAACTAATTGAACATTCTGATTTTATTTATCATCCTGTTGCTTGTAAATGAAGCATGTTTCACAATATATTAATTAAAAACAGATTTTTCGAATTTATATATATT
>CABFPE010000493.1:215202-239133 GCA_900660155.1 Hofstenia miamia
CAAATATTATATATATATATATATATATATATATATATTCTTTGACAACCTGGTAATAATTTAAATTGCATATTCGCAACATAATTAAATTTCAAAATAATCTTTTCGAAACAACCTAACATTTAATAAAGATAATGCGATTTTTCTTAGTTTTCAAGCAACCAGAAATTGATGCCGCAATTTTACATAAATTATTCCTAGATTAATTTGGAAACTCATAGTAACAATCAATAATTTGTAGAAATATTTACATGCCTTACAAATTCGCTTTGATTTCAATTAACTAAATTCAATCAAATTCTATAATTAAGGTTAATTTATTATAACTACAATTTAAAAAAAATTCTGCAGTTTCGCAAAGTTTGATAATTTTGTATCAAAACTTTGTCAACATCTTAGCAAATTATTGTCATAATATTCGGTAAATACTTCACAAATTCTTATCAAAATCTTAGGAATTTATTTAATTTATTCAATATCTAATCAAGTTTTTTAATCTATGAAAGAAATTCCAAGATCTTGCCAATTATTGAAGTTTCTTTGAATAGGGTACAGAAATATATTTATATCAATGTTAATTTCTTAAATACTAAGCTTCTATATTCTTAATTAAGAAACTAAAAAATAGGTTTCATAAAATATAAAAAAATATACACAGGAAATTAAATATTCTTTTAAATGCCGATAAGTTATCATTTGAATTAAGAAAAAATGTTTCTGAATCTTCATATACAATGGCTTGCTATAGTGTAGAATTAATAGAAATCGTTCCTGAATGCAGTATTATTGGCTGTTTCGCTTGTTATTGGCCTCAAATGAATGCTAGAATAAGAAGAACAATTTCCCACTATTTGATATTTATATGAGATCCAGTTTTTAAGCTCTGCTGATAAGTTACACTGTAATAAATATAAGTTTACTTATAAATATGTTGTCAGTTATATTTTCTAGAAATTCATGTAAAGGGTTTTAATATTTACATTTTAGTAATGTTTTTACCTAAAATTTTGATTGGAAACTATTCGAAGCACCAAGAAGGCGAACAGAACCAGCAGTTCAACCCAACTCTATTCAAACTCGAAATACAAAAATAATATAAACTTCCGATAACAATAATGAATCTTTTTCCGCCTTCATATCTTAAGAAAAGCAAATCGTACCAGCACTAACATGGATATTTAAGCCTGTTGTAGCCAATCTGCAATATCATCTACTCGTAATTCTTTGCAAAGGGCATCATTGTCAGCAGACAATTCAAGTGAGCTTTCACAGTCAACATCAAAGAAATAGTTTTCCACATTGATGAATACATGTACTTTCTTCTTTTAGAGTATTTCATGATAATCTGGAAAGAAGTAATACCTATAAAGCAGATCATTGGGAAAATTGGAGAGAGCAATATTCCTGAAAATGATTAGATCCAAATTCATTTCCAAGTTATGGGAAAGGATTAACTTCCAAATATTAGAATTGATGACGTAACCTTGAAAAAAACGTAAATTTTAATTTAATATGATTATAGGTTTATTTTCTAATAATCGTCTTTATTTAATCCTTTATTTTCCATTGTAATTTTATATTTTTCGCGTGTGTATTTTCTATATATTATATTGCAATATTTGGAATGTGTTTATAAGTACATTTACATTTATGTTTATTTTGTAGATTCAGTTTTTAGGATTTTAAAAGAACTATTCAATAAGAAAATTTACAGGAAATGCAATTTTTATCAGGGTCAGCGAAGCGCTGTTTTTAGTTTCCTAATTCATACATGTTTGTATATTTGGCATACTTAATGTTCTAATTGATCTTTTTTTATATCTATTGCTATAGTGGAATATTCTATAAGTTATGTTCTACACGATTCTGTTAAGTTTCATTTTCGTTAAAAGTGTTATAATAATGATACTGTTGGTGCAGGTCTCGTCAAAATATAAATTAAACCCAAGTACCGAAGCTTAATAAGAAGAATTACTTGCATGTATGTAGCAACAATGCAGTAGACTTTATTTACCTCCAATAGACTATCAAGAGAGATTGTAAAATCTAAATATTGAATAGTTTTTTAATCCTTAAATATATTGCCTTCCTACGCATTTTTTGAGGTACTAGTAATCAAACCTCTTGTGCCTATATTTGGCTATTTTTGGTTTATGAAAACGACAAACCCTTTTGACACTAAATACTCTCCTCATTAAGGAAGAGGGGAAATGCAAGAAAATAAAAGAAAAATGGCTTTTATCAAATATTTCTTAATAAGATGAAGGCGTCTCTTCGTTTATAGTATAAAACATCAGCGTCTACTTGCCGATAATTTTATTAATATAAAGTTCACGGCATTTCAGAAATGATATCATTAGATCAAATATTATTTCTTTCGAGTAATTTGAGACACTCTTTGCTCTAACAGGAAGGCATGCACTAAAATATCTAAAATTGTGGCAAAATGTATTATACACAGAAATTTTTCAAAATTTTCATTTCAACAAAAATTAGTGCTTTTAGTGACGATGCGCGAGCCAAAATAGTGAGCCAATTTGTGTGTGCGTCATTGATGATTTTTTGGAAAATTCATATGAAAGGAATGGATGTAAACGGTTCCTCTCATGTTTATGCAGGACTGCAAAAAATCATTTAACTTTTGTAAATATTAGTTGTTTGTTGTATTTTTGGTATTCTTTATCTACAGTTTAATAAAGCTTAGTAAATAAAGTAAATTAAAGTTAAGTAAAGTATAATTAAGACTTTACTAATTACAAGCAAAGTAATATAACACAAAAACCACATACAAAGAAATAAGAATAAAATAAAACAAAAACAATCAAATAAGAATAATCACACAAAATGTTCACTATTATTTAAATAGATTGTTATTTATTAGTATTAATTTCAATTTTATCTAGATATTTCTAGTTTTGACATATGACTCTATTCAGAAATGAATTTTGGGCACGAGTAGTAGTAGTAGTAGTATGATTTTTATATACTGATAAAAAATTACGATATTCTTTCCACTTAATCACGATAGTCTTTAAGAAAAAATTATAATTTATCTGTTCTGCATAAGAACTTTGTTCGAAATATTGTAGTTTGACTTTTATATTGCCAGCCGAATGCAAGAATACTTCATTTGCTTGCAATGAAAAACTCAACAAAAATTCTTATGGTCGAACTTAGAAGAAGCCTTCAGCTAGAAGAAGCTTGAAGTAGGTGATGTCATTTTACCATAATGTGTTTCACTACCTTTAATTTAATCACAGAGAGCAGTGAAATGAAGCAGATGACTTTCACAAGCAAACAAAATTTGTCATTAGGAAACCAATGAAGAGTAATGCAAATGTGGCTGTTATGTTGACATTCATTTCACTGAGAAAAAAAATGTGGCCCCAATAAGATTTTGCCCAGTGACCCGAATTTTGGAATTTTGAAAGTTGCTTGCAAGGCTTTATTAACAGCAGGCTTGCTTATATATATATATATATATATATATATATATATATATATATTGAAATGAAGCAGCACATCACAGTGGTCTCTACTGGCATTTGAATAGTTTGCCTCAATATAAAGTAGCAATTTTTTTTTCATACTCTATGATATGAAATAAAAAACTTTAATCATAATATTTATGAAACAAGAACGCAAATCCTCAAATTAAAATATCAGTCTGTGAAAGTCTTCTATTTGCAATCATTTATTATATTTATTGATGTGATTTAAAAACATTTTACTTCTAGCGAAAATGTCGAATTGATTATACCAAAATAAAGAATAGGCAAATCAAATTCGAATCCGAATATATGTTGAATTCTATTTCAAACCCTCGTCCAGTGCAGAGGTGGATTTAGAAGTTGCACTAAAAATCCTGAACAAAAATCATTTGGAAACGAATTCTTTGTGTAAATCACAATTCTCAATTGAACTCTTTTATCGTAGAATACACCCTCTAATGTTCTTCATGTGTTGAATAAACATTAACAACAGATGTTTTTGCAAGAAAATCATTACATAAATCATATTATAGTTTAGATTCGAATTTTTATGTGTCTAACCAAAATATTCGAAATATAAAAATGAAATCTAATATAGAAACATTCGAAAATCAATATGAAACCTCTGAAATATTCTATCTGACAATTTTGATAATCATGATTTTATAATAGCATCAAGTCTTCTCCTTCCTAAGATCTCTATAGATATTGTAGAGATGGATGGCAAATACTACTAGATAACATTGTATTATAATTCAAGATATATCCAATATTTTCTCCTAAAATCTGAATCGTCAATTAGAACCACTATATGTCTGAATGAACTGTTCAGAGGTTTTGGAATATCATAGGAAATAGTTGCGGATGACAGTACGCACAACAGCTTATAGAGCTTATCAAAATAATTACGATTCCAATTCACGCACTCGACCCACACTATCCCAAGTCAAAAGGGTCACTTAAAAGGGCGGATGGTATTTTCAAAAAATTTATTATAAATCCGAAAATCTATGTTTAGGATTCTTGCATTGCAATAAAATTCCTTTCATTCCACGACAATCTTCAGACGTCATTTGCGAACTGGCATCCCTTCACATGATAGCATGTTCATATCGTCAAAGAAATATCGTAAGGAAATAAATAAATCAATATAGACAGGTGTAAGAAGCGAGTTCCCGAATTGGGACATGGAAAGAAGTATTCGTAAAAGACATAAGGAGAATTGAATGGATCATCAGACATTTTTAAGAACCACAATCATATGCAACTTTACTTGAAAATCAGCGATGGAAAAAGATACCGTTTTGGAGGAAATCAATATGCAATGATTTTTACGAAAAACTATTATAATGAATTTGGAGAAGAAGATGAAGATCACAACCAAGCGTCAAGTCCTCACCTACAAAGATTTCGTTGATCTACTTACAGATAGGATGCCAACAATAAAGATATCTCATTTTTAGCAGATGATTGCAGCGATGGTTTACCGCAGAACTTGTTATGAGCGCCAATATATGTGTAATTTATCTTAATAAATTATCAATTCTTCCATTTAGGTACACAACTTTGCACCAAAATTGGGTTTGTTTCTGTGACTACTACAAAATGCCACCGCTTGGTGCGTTATCTGGATACCATTTTCTTCCATGCTTCTTCATGTCTATGCTTGTGCTACAATAGCCCTACATTACACTGAGGTTGCTTGAATATATTTGTAATCAGGCAGAAATGGTCAAATCTTACCCGAGCTCGAAAATTCCAACTTGCACCGACCTGAACCTGATTTCCCGAAATGTGTTCAAAAGGGTAAAAAAATATTTGAATGCAAATAAGAAAATTTGACAAAAAAAGTCTAAATCAAATTAACCACATATTTTAAAAATTGACCACATTAAATTTCCGGTTTTCCTTGAGTGATCTATAACTCCAAATAACCTGTCAGAAACATATTTCTCTAAAAAATCATATCAATATTCAAAAATCTATTTGTTAGCTATCACTTATAATTGGGGGATACTGCAGTGGAATATATTTCTTGAGATGCTTACAGTAAAACCCGTAGAGAAAAAGTTTATACTCAGATCTCACTCAATTAAATTTCCGCAATGTCTTTACTTTCTCTAAAAATTTGGCAGAGTGTGGTACACTCCAAGCACTAAAATTTTATTGCCTCAGATAACATTCACTTCTTAATTTAAACATGCTCGACCGTCTAATTCTCTGAACTTCAAATGTTTCTAAAAAATGGCCCCTCTTGATATAATGCAGGGTGTTCAAAATTTACCGGTTACAAAATTCATATTTATGTCTATGCTTAGAAAATTGCATATTTCTTTTTTTAAGTTGTAGACATATAAATTATAAATTAAGCTTTAGTTTAGATTGACGGAAAAGAATCGCCATTGCAGAGATATTCAAGTCTTGGAGGACATCACCTGACATAGCAAAGACATTAAATTTTCACAGAATCTTGGTCGGGAGCACACTTAAATGGTTCAAATCAACATGTGAAATTGTTAATATACTAGGTCAATGTTGGCCTGGGTTTGCAAGAACTCCAAAACTTGCAAAATTCACACAAAACGAGCTTAGATGGAACCCAAGATGATCTTCAGAAATCTCGCTAAAGAAGGAAAAGTTTCAATCGAAACAATGCCAATTATTCTCTACACTAACCTCCAGACATCTCAGTACAACTCCAGAAGAAGCATCTGTTATCAGAAAGTTCAGTAGAGAAACGTGTGCAAAGAGCAGAGCTCTTCTTACCTCGCATCACTGCTGGCACGCTTTCTAACTTGGTTTTCAGTGACACAGGAAATTCGACATCCAACAGCACTTTAAGATCCAAAATGATCGTATTTTGTCGCGTAAATGTGAAGTCAATTGTTGGGTTGTTACTAGGAAGCAAGGTGCCGCCTTAGCGATGTTCTGGACAGCGGTACCAGTAATAGATGGAAGTCCAATGGCTTTCATGGAGGTTGGCTTCAAATTGAACCACGAAAATCATAGACATTCATTTTTGAGTTAGTATTGTTTCCCTGGGCACAAATGCATTTCAAAACAGGCTTTAGTCATTCCAGCTGGAACTTGCAACTGGTCATGGAGTGAAAAATATGCAGAAATGGCTGAAAAAGATGTGCCTGGTTTCATCTCGAAGAAAAAATGACCTCCATCAATTCCAGACCTAAATTTCTGAGCTTTGCAATCTGATCAATCTTAGAGAGCAAAGTCTCAGCTACCCACTACACTAGTTTGGAGTCCCTGAAGCAGAAACTGATCAAGAAATGGGATAAAACATCCCAAAGAAGCATTTGTGTCTCCAGTAGATCGTTCATCATTCTCTATGCCTTTGCAGGAAGTTGTAGATGCTGACGGAAACTAAATAGATTAAAATGTTGATATTTTTATTTCTATATTATTGCCTTATACATTTCAATTAATGTATACAGAAAAGTTCTATTTATTCATTACAAGCCAAAAACTTTGTAACAGTAATTATTGAATACCATGTACATTCATTCAATTTTGTTCACACAACATACCTTCACTTTTTATCGTTTTATGAAATCTTAATGTTTACATGCCGGTAGCAAGACCTTTCTGAGATGCTTACTGCGAAATTTCTACATCGAAATTGCATAAGGCTTAGTGTTTTGCGGCAGGAGCTTCTGGGATGCAGTAGCTAATTTATATTTAATGCCGTGTCCGGCTTTGCACGCGAGGATAAAATCCACAGACGGCAGCTTGCGCAAATATTGAAGCAGTTCTCGGCAGTCAAGTTTTAATTGCATATAATATTCATTATTAAACCTTATTTAATTCAATTTGTACGAATTTCGAAAAGCCGATCAGTATTATGCAACTTTCACAATCTCGTGTAATTTTAGTTTTTGCATGATTAAGTTAAGAACAAAAGATTATTTTGTTGTTTATAAAGGAATCATTCGCAATCATTTTTATAAATTTCTCCAATATCTAAGACTACATACCACATGGAGAATACATATATTTTGCATGTAGATATATAATGGAGTTATTCAACATATTCAGTGGTGTACACATTAGGAGACATCGTGGAATGCCCTCCTTGTCATTTTTGAAAATTGATTTTGTTTGACTAATTTAAACAATTTTCGGCAAAAAATTCTTAAAAATATGTCTTAAAGTGTGTCTTTAAGGTCTACTTTTTCAATATTTTCCAAAGTTTCACGGGTTTCGTCCGCATTTGTTCATTCGAATTTATCAAGATCACAATGACCCGTCAAAGAGTTCTTTACACGCCCCTAAACATATTCCAAAGTATTATTATATTATGGAAGCACATCTTAGTTTCTTTGAAGAGAAACTTTTAAAGTACAATCAAAGAATCAAACAGTTTTTTGGAAAAATTAATTGCTAATTCACTTATATTCAGTTGTTCTAAATTGTGAAATGATGTAAATGGAAGAAATTAAGAAAAATAAGTCAATAAAATTAGTTAATAGAAATTTCCAATGAATTAGGCATAAGTACTAAAAGCAAATACATTTTAATTCCTTTATGTGAAGTATGTACATGTATCTGCATTTAGGTTGTTGTTTACAATTCACCTTTTTTATTATGCAGTAATATTAACCTTACTCGTTAATAGAAATAATTATTACAATCATACTATTCATATGATAGTATAATAGAAGATTCTATTTTGAAAAAATTCAAATTTTTTAACATTGCAAATACAATAACGAAAAATACACCTGAACAGACAATGCTTAAATCAATAAAATCAGTTTTGTCCAAGATGATATTCATTTCTGGATATGAATTTGATTGGAATGAAATGCCTTGATGTCTGAACATAGTTTCTGAATGTGTGTCGGAGGTAACTATTGTTTATGAAAAAGAAAAGAGCATTGAGTATGTAGCCAATCGCATAAATTCTTTCAAAGATCACATAGAGGGAGGCAATGTAGTGCTGTTCTGCTTGAGAAATATCTGCTGTCATTGAATAGACTTGCAAAATTGTGACTGGTAGTGTCACAAGAACAAACGCAACGCTATATATTCCGAGACTCAGAGCCAAAATTGATCTTTTCTTCTTACTTAATAACAGTTTTCGCCTTCTTTCTAAAATACAAACACATTAATTATAGTTTTGGCTCTCTCTAAGTAATATTTAGCTTTTTTTGAAACCTTGGAAAAAGTATATATAACTCAATAAATTCATGGTGTTTCTAAAGTTTTGAGAAGAAAACCTTTTAATAAATTTATATTTAGAATTAAAATACTTGTATGGAAATAAAGTCTTATTGAGCTGATTTATTTGTGAACATTATAATGAGCAATTTATTTTTATGATTTTTATTTGTATTTTTGTTTTTAAACTTAGTCGCATTGACAATTTTATTTATTTTTCGAACTATGAGCATGTTTTAATCGTTTTATTGACAATTGCAGTATTTCACTAAGTAGTAGTAGAATAACCGAAAACGGCAAAAATCACGGCTAAAGCATTACGGCCAACTGTTGCCAAGGTCAAATAATTGTCTTGGCCGTAGAACACTATCTCAGCGGCTACCTCAACGACTAGAATGCTTAGAGACGCAATTTATTATTTGAAAAAGTCCTTCCAAAATACCAGAAGTAAGTGATATATTGATTGTATTGGTCCCATGTATGACAATGAAATTGATATTATTGAAGGCAATTATGGAAGAATACTATTTTAAAATTGCATATATATATATTAAAAAGAGCTTACATTTTGTGGAGCCCGATAGGTTATTTTTCTTAAATACATAAATCCATAAATATTAGTAAATATTTAAGTATTAAAAATAATCATAGATGTGTGAATTTTTTTGAATTTTATTGTATAATGATTAAACAATGAAAATGAAGCCATTTTTTAAAGTCTAATTGCTACAAATTTGTAATTACTCTTAAAAATAAGTTTCATTTGTTCATGCGTTTGTATTCCACTTTATCTATATTTTTTCTTTCAAGTTATGAGTCAGTTCTAAAAATTAAATATCCTTTTAGAGATAATCGAAAATAGATAACGCTCAAAGACATTTTCACTTCTTTTGAAATTAACAGTATATAATGATAAGTGGGCATCACAATAAGTTATGTGATGTTGAATAGTAAGCTTAACAAATAGTGCAATAACCTTTATTTTTTATTGAATGGAGGATTTTCACAAAATCTTGAAGTATAAATTATTTAATTTATTTTGAGCTCGAACAGAAAATCTTTGTTTTGAAAAATTATTGACTTTTTCTCGCAATCACATTTCCCAGAAATCATGTTTTTTGCTAAATTTCTTGCTTTCTTTTGAGAAAAAGCATATATTCAGTGTAAATCATAGTTTAATATTCCATACATTTCATGAAATTTTCAATCTTGAAGCCAGGATGTCTATTTTTGAAGTATTCGTCAACACACATGTAAAACTAAGCAAAAATGTTAAATTGAAATTTTCTAGAAAACCATACATCTAGATATATTTTTCAATTGAAATTTTACTTCAAATTTATTGTGGAATATTTTTTTAACAATGTATTTGAAGGCAAATAATTTAATCTTGATAATGGAAATAGATTCTGAAACAACTTGCCAGATATGAAGTGATGAAAATTATTTTGGATCCCAGCAAGCTTGAAAATTGAATGGTGTTTAAAGAAAAGGAATCCAAGCAAATTATTTTCAGTGCATTTGCACTTAAGCCAATTCGTTTGGAGTTTTGACATACTTGAATTGTTGTGTGGTTTAAAACTACCGTTACTTATTTTCTATTCTTGTGATCCAATCACTACATAATTATACATGTAATCCGTTTGAATAATAACCTTTGCAAAAAACTTATATTTATTCCAATTTTGGGCGTAATACTTACTTATTTATGCATTGATTTTTGTAATTTTAGGTACACTCTTGTCACTATCAGAATAATAGGCCAAAGTTATTTTATTGATTATGATCAACGAAAAGTATGGGTTATACAAATATGGAACTCACTGACAAAAATAATAATCAAAATAGTGATCCCTTATAGGAGATAAAATTAGATTCAAATGTATCCTAAATTTGACCTCCATCCAACAAGTTTTACATAATTTTTTTGGTGAAACTGATAAACCCAAGCTTTTGTGGAAATGTTTCCTAATGATCAGATATGTGCGATGGGGGCAAATTCACCTTCGAACTTAAATAGGATTGATCAATAAAATGACGCTTTTGTGAGCTGGAATATTCAACCTCATTAAAACACCAGTTCATATCTCTAACCAGGGCCTTCTAAATATTTAGAAGGTCCTGTCTAACACAATCTTTGCATCATCATATAGTATTCAAATTGATTTGACGGAAAGAATTCTGGCTGGGGGAACGGGTAAGTTCCATTATTTATTACACAGTACATTCGAATTATTTTAACAAGTTTTACGATATAATATATTGCAAATTTCAAATTTCCTGATTAATTTCTAGTTTTTGTAAATATAAATATGAATTTGTGCAACATTTACTTTGCTATGCTATATTATTTCTAAAAATAATATTTTGAAATTCTCTTTTTGTTTGAATCGCCTTTATACAGATCATAAGCAAAAACGTTCTGCATCTGGTTCCTATGCACATACTTCTTCCTAACACTTCCAACTTATTGCTATTAATCACTATTCACTATTAAACGTCTTTTGAATGAGCTACACATTTTCTTGTTTGCTAAATTATTTTTTGCATGTCATTAAAAATGTAAATATATAATGTGTTCAGAGTTGACAAAAGTTCGCTCGAAATATTAAATTAACTTAGCGAAGCCCATACGAATATATCATAATATTTAAGAAAATTTAATAAAATGATATCACCAAAAAAATGGAAAGAGATCAGCATCGTTTTCAGATCTTAAAAGTTCAAAAGTTTCTAATTGCTTGGAATAAATGCTATTTCTTTTTGACGTTGCAGTGCAACCTCAATAACTTCAACAGTAGGAACAAAAAATATTTACAGACCATTTGGCTATATATATATATATATATATATATATATAGTATACAAAAATATAATTTCTAAACAATGTCACAAATGAAATAACTATGTTTAGACTATCCCTTACCATACTGCTTAGATGTTTAATTTATCTTTTTGTATCTGCTTCTAGTGGATGACGTTGAACCTAACTTATGAAGCACAAATTGACCCACAATAATTCATCTATTTAAATCTTAATGCCACAAGCCTAAATTCCCATAAATTTGGAACAAATTTATTTACTTAATTGCTTATTTTCTGATTGTGATAAAAAACTATGAGGCAGATTGTATTCTACACAATTTGAAGGCTTTGTTAAAAAACAAAAGGCGAGTGAAAGTGGACTCGTGCAATTTGAAACACAAAACTATATCTCCAGGATTGCATAGGCAAAATGAATTCGAATGGTCATTGACAACCTTAATCAAAACTTAGTTTTAGAATACAGTTTAACAAGTACACCAGATATTCCAAATTGTATTCAAACAGTATATTTGGTGATTTTGTATGATGTTCAATAATTATAAAGAAAATTGTATAAATCACTTGTGTTCATCATTCAATTAAATTTACTGATAAATATGTGAAGATACTGCTAAGCTATATCTCTTATGATTACATCCATGCAATAAAATACAGTCATCAAATGCTTTCTTCTGAGTTTAAGTAAAAATAATTTAGGAGCTTTTTGAATTAGCTAGCCAAGTCTTTACTCACAACTTTTAGTAGGACTCTTCATAGGCATCAAAAGAGCTCTTAAAAACTTGAGGATTAAGAATTCTGTGTCACAATGTTGCATTTTATTAATATTTTTCTGCAGCAAAACAAAATGGAATCAGTATTAGAAATATAATATAAAATACAACAACTAAAGAAGAAAATTAAGTAATTACCAACTTAATGAAAAAAGGAAATTTAACAAATGAGACACTAGGAGATCAAAGAGAGATTGAATTTCTAGGGCACCATAGGAATTGAAAAAATAATGCACATCAAATAAGAAATTGTTCAATTTTATACTTCCAAATATTTCTGAATCACATTATATTTTAACAACTATCAATGTTAATTCATCTTAAACAACCCAAAATATTTTAAGCAATAACTAAATAATTATTTTATGCTTTATTTAGCAATGTATTTTATAATTAATTCCTAATTATTTTAAGAAACTCTGAAATACGTCATCATATAAAACATGGTTCAATGAATCTTAACAATTTAGACTTATTTCCATAACGCATCCATTTCTTACACTATTTCAAAGCTCACCATACTATCAAAATAGTCTTAGAAAAAATTATGCTTCATAAAAAAATTATTTGCTTCCAAGGTATAGTGCAAACAATTTATTTTTACCAATTACTGAATAAAAAACTGAATAAATCTAAAATTTATTGTTGTTGTGTTGTCCTGCTTGACTTTAGCAAGACTGTTAATTCTATTAATTTTGATGTTTTTGATAGAAAATTTGATAAGTTAATATTATGAGGATGAAACAAAAAAATAATTAACCATAAATTCATTTTGCATATCGTTTGTACAATAATGATAATCTTTCTAGCTACATGAACGTACCTGTCAAAATCCGTCAACTACTGATACAATCCTACCATATACTATAAGAAACCTAAATGTTACTCCCAAATATGGTAATACGAATAAATTTGCCAACAAGTTCAAACTCATAAATCATTCCTATCAAATTCAATGATTTTGCATAAATGAACAAAACCATACGCATCTTACAAAATATACCTTAACAAACATATTTTGACGCATATTAACTATATTCTGAAATACCCTCGTGTTATCAGAAAGAATCCAAAAAATATACAAATACTACACATAGAGATATTTAACATTATATATATATATATATATATATATATATATATATTGCAGCTATATTTCATTTGCAGAGTTTAGTTTTGTACTATTTGATGCAAAGAAATAACTTGTTTTTGATACTTATTAATATAAACTGTCAAATTTTCCAAATAAAGATCGTCATTTTCTACGTTAATTTGAAAACTAATGCTAATATGTGTGTATGTCAAATATTAAAATTGGACATCTTACCTTGAGAAATGGATGTTTGGATTTGTGAATTTGTAGATAAAGCCGACATTGAAAATTCAGGTTGACTAGCTTGACTGTTTTTCTTGTGTAAAAAATAACTGATGCCAAAAAGTAAAGCGACTATAAATCCAAGTAAGACGACTTTAATGACTATGTAGCTAATTAAATATCCATGATACAGATAGAAGCAGAATAATGATGGTGTAACCATGTTGTAGTCTACGAGCGCACAGAATATCTCCAGCAGACTGAACAGTACTGTAAAAACTGTTATTATTGAAATATACTTGATTACTCTTTGTGGATTGAAGGCTTTCTAAATGCAGCAGGTTTCATTTCCCTGAATACTTATAAGCACAAATAACTTAAGCATGATTAAACTTCGAAATACTTTTCATTACAGAAGTAAATGCATAACATTTTTCTATGCATATTTTAAATCATTCAAATATATTTTTAACAATGTGCTTAACAAAATTTTTTAATATCCTAGCATACATAATTTAAAATCACTAGCATTTCCTTGAGATTTCAAAATGGCTCAAGGCTATCTCAAGTTCAATTGGGTTTTAAAAACGTGCAAATAGAGGTTGTTTTCGTTAAGCAGCAAGCTCAAGTAATTGAATGATCAAAGTTGTAAAATCGCAATGTCAAATTAGCAAACTCAGGTTTGTATTAACACTTGTAAAACTATAATAATAATTTTAATGGAAGGATGTTAAATACTAATGGTTTTCATATAAGAAATCGCCCTTGTTTCTTCGAGAAACTAACAGCGACCGTTAAAGTTAAAGTACTAATATTTTTTAGCTCGCATCAATATATACTATTACATACCAAACCTTTGCATAAGGTTGTTGAATAATAATAAACTACTGTTGGTTAACTGGTTTATGCCTTTCCCTCTCCGAGGCACTGAGTACTACGTACTTTAATTTCTTATATGTTGTAAAACATTTTCACTCTAGGCAAAGCAGCCTGTCGGCCTATCCCAAAAAAATATACATAAAGACGCTGATATGGTCACTAAATTGGGTTTTGAATGAAATCTTTGCTAATGTAGTGGCGATTAACTGTTTCTTGAAAAAACTATAAACAAGCGTACGGTCATTTAACTTGTTTTGCACCTAACAACGTGTCTTTCATCTTCACAAGATGCTAAAGAAATCGGTTTTACAATTTTGGCAATTTTGTTCAATTCGATTCATCGAGTTTTTTCTAAAATTTTCTATAAAACCAATTGTGATACATATTGCTTTTGTCATAAGGGCTTCCTCGTGTCTAAGGACCGGTATTTATGACTGCCATAATTATTGAAGTATAAAAGTAAAAGCATAGACAATATTCTATTTTAGATTAATTGAAAATGACACATGCTAATGAATACAGCGTATTCTTATTGACCAAATCCCAGAAAGGTTTTCCTGGATTAGAACCGGGTTTTTAATTTTTGCTTGATATTAATGTGTGCATAGGCCGCTTTATTTTATTGGCTTGGGTCTATTTTTGGCATAAAGTATTGTAATAATAAATTCTTTCTGAAAAGACAAAGTTTGGAAATTGGAATCCATACACTTGTCAAACACCACGTAGCTATTCTAAGGCCCTTTGTGATAGAGCTTGTTTCCTTCCTGCATAATTATGTAATGTGTTTTAAGTAATCTCAAAACTTTTGCTCTATATTCTTACTTAAGCTATACAATAAATTAACAATGACGTTTTTACACTGTAAAAAGAACAAATCCTCCTAAAGAATAATCACTGACAAAATACAATGAAAGCATTACTTCCTTTCTGTCAAATAGTTTAAAATTTAAATTTGTTGTTATGTAATGCTCTTGCGTCACTTAATTCTTTCAGTAAAAGCCATTAATTAAACAACAGTAATTTGTTTCCCTGTAAATAAAATATTATTTCTTGAACCAATCCTATCAAACACTGATTACTAGGAGGGCTTCCAATCAAATACGTTTAAGATGCGTAAAACAACTGCATCTAAAAAATGCTAAAAACAAATTTAATATGGAAATAATATTTTGAAAAAGCATAGGTCAAGATTTGGCATTCTTTCATGAAAATGGATAAACACGTAACGATTCCTCATTTCCATATATAGGGGCATAAATACAATATATTTATGTTAATAATATGAATTCTTCACTACTCACAAAAGCAATTATTTTAAATTATACAAGAGAAATTTGTCCAGAACTCTTATTTCCTCCTAAATACAAATTTTGTGTTATAAGCAAGCTTACCAATATCTCAAATTTGTTTATTTGTTAATAAAAAATTAAGGAATTCTGCTTTTCTGAAATTTCATTGTATTGTTAAGAAAGTTTTCAATGAAAGTAATAAACTTAATCTTCTTCAGTACTTTTCGCTTCAACTTGCACAACTTATTCGTCCAAGTGTTGAAAACTTTTCTTGAAAATAATGTTTTATTTTTCTGAAAAACAGTAGCAATTCTACATCAATTCATCTAATATTTTGAAGTAAAATTAATAAATTAAAATGGAAATATTTTCAACTGCGATGTTTATTCCTTTCAGTGAAAAATATCTGCCAAGATGATGATTCAAGAACAAAGAAAACTTTTTATAATGCTTTATTCTAGATTCAGAACGGTTAACTTTTGACAAATTTCCACTTGTTTTCTATAGTTCATGTAATATGAAAAATTAAAAATATATTTATAAGAAAATATTTCAAATTTTCCCCATTGAGAATTGCAATAACTTGTCATTAGTTAATTCCATGAAATAAATCCACACTATTTTGGTTTCTACTTGGTATACATAATAGCATAGATTTCATCACAATAGTTCGCATGACGCAGTGCCTTACTGGACCGTTAGCTTGTTTTATTTATATATATATATATATATAAATGAATTACATACTACTTCAAGCTCCGTCAATTCTTCTTAAATAAATTAATTTGTCTTTGAAGATTGTAGAGAAAAGCTAGAAAAATAAAAAACAGCTATTCTGTTTGTGTGACTACTTTATTGACACATTATTTCTTCTGTCATGTGTTGAGCTTTATTAGGCAAACTTTCACTGCATTGCGTCACCTCTAATAATTATAACAGATTATTAGAAATTTGAGGAGAACAGTTTGTTTTGAAATATAACTTTTTGAAAAGGTCAGTCACACAAAAATCTAAATTTTTGAATTTTCTCCTCATATAACGACCAACCTAATATATATATATATATATATATATATATATATATATGTTATGTGCCCTTAGAAAAAGGCACTCTGTCCGACAGAATGCCATTTATAAGGAGACAAAGCGCCCAATTTTGATGCACGGTAAATTTAATCCATTTTTTTCTTGCATATGAATAGTGTAGATATTTTATTTAAACTAGCATAGTCATTTCAGCTATTTAATTTTTATTCATGGATTAGTAAACATTTTTTTAAAAATGGCAAAAACCATTTATATCAAGCGTTGTGTCTTTTTATCATTTTTTGGGTTTTTATGTTAAATTTCGAGATTTGCTTGAGGATTATTGTTCGTTCTAGGATATCTCTGATACCAAATTGTAGCAGTGAATAATTTTCAGACCATGGCCTTCTATAAGATGACCAGGAAATTTTAAGTAAAACATCTAAACGAAGAATAAAACATCTCCGGAAAAGTGATCTAATGTAGTTCTTGCGCTATGGAACGCTATTTGTTCGAAATTTATCAAAATTTATATTTCAGTTACGGAGCCCCAATTTTTTAGAACGTGCAAAAAATATTAATTGATTCACATATTTCTGTTGATTACGTATCGAATGGTTTAAAAACTTTGGAAATCGAATCAAAACTGACTGAGCTATGGCCTTCCAAACGTGGACTACTTTGCCAGAAAATGCAAATTTTTGAAATTTTTTTAAACTGGCCCATTCAAAATTGAATTACGCATATTACTTAAAAGAGATATAACATAAAAATATATTCTAGTAGACCTTAATAAGACAAATGTGGCGCGAAAATTCCGATAAAAAAGCACCATCCATTTGATATAAATTGGTCTATACTTGATAAAATTAGGCTTGTTATATTAGACTTTTATAAGAGAAAAGATTTTTCCACATATATATTTTCCATATATATATTTCCATATATATTTATTATATATATATATATATATATTAAGAAATTGCAAAGAATTTATTGAACGATAAATTTCAATCATATATTAAAGCAATAAATTCAAATAAACAATTAAATAGTATCAAAAATTATACAAATCAGGTGAGTCGAGCAAGCAGATATGAAATCAACGCATATTACAATAGAGGCCATATTTGACATTGAATGAAATGGAACAAATTGTCATTCCTAAAAGTCAACATCAAAAGGAATTATCGGATTACCAAAATAATAGAACTATGTATTGGGTTAATTCTATGCAATTTAAAAGTGAATTGGTGATGTCAAAGGATGCTTTCAAAGATGCTCTAAGAGTTCCACATTAAACCCTCAAATATTAGAAATTTGAGCAATGGTTTATGGAAATCTCAATTTTGAATCCAATGAAGCAGATGAATCATATTTTTGAAGCTCTTAGGATGCGTTGATCGATTGCGATCCAATGAGATTGCTAAGTCCATTATTAAGTTTTTAATAATTTTTGTAGCAAAGTGTGAATAAATTATCCTGATCATGCTTAAAAAGTTATTGATTCTGCGACGATAGTTGATAAATTTTAATTCGCTAATCTTTCCCCATAATAATTAAAATATGAATTTCTTCTATCTGCACACTTTACTTGAAAGCTATCTTTCTATAAGGTCGATTAATTTTCAATGACTCTAAGAGCTTTGAAAACCGATTAAGAGGTCGATAGTGTGACCATTTTTAATAACTTTAAAATTTTTGAACATCAAATTGATTATAGTGATCAACTAAAGTGAAGAACATCAAAGCTTTTATGTAATTTATATAATAATTTGAAATAGTTCAAGTGTGCTCGATCGCCATTTCTAATTACTTGTTCAGGTTTTCAAATTTCCGAAATTTAGTCACTAGTGATCAAATCACAAATTTTGAATGTTTGAAAACGAATTTTGAAATGTTATATTTTTATTTTTAAATTTTCAAAATTTGTAAATATTCTATATATCAAAAAATATGTGGTCTTATGCTGAGTTAAATAATGCATCGAAGTACTATATGAGTAACATATTATCTAACTATTAAGCTAAACGCTAAGAGTAGAAGTGTACTCCAGATCGACTACCAAGTCCGGTGACCCAATGCACCGAATACTCATAGACCCGAAGACCCGCTAAAAGTTAAGAGATGATTAAAAACAGCATCACAGACAGAAAACCGTTTGATTTTTCTATTAAATGTGTATTTTGATGCTACTAATTATCAAACATATTCGAAACTTACATATATTTGTGTTTTTTTTAGATAAAGTAAAGAGTAAGTGAATCAGAATTACGAATTTTATTCAGGACCAATTTGCATATGCATTGGGATAATAATTATTTTTCATTTTATTCGATTGACCAATTCAGAAGAACAATTTTTATTCTGTTGAATTGTGATGTTTCTATATATTTGTGGTTCCTGACGGAACAGCATGGTACTACTCATTTATCAGCATGATCAGGATTCTAAGTAAATATAATTCATCTAAAACAACAATGCAAATATTGAAATATTTTGAGAACTATTACGTTGAGATTTTCAGAGTGAAATTTGCAATGACTAGTATTTCATAAGTCCTGAACATGGTGGTGTTTCTCAGTTGACTAATAGATGTTATATTAATAGTAATAATAATTTGAATAAAACAACAAATGTGATAATCTGAAAAAATTGAAAATTTTTGGAAACAGGGACATGTTTTCTATACTCTATAACGTATTATATAACTAATTAGTAAAATATGATTAAGACATTCAAACTTGTTCAGCCACAAAAGCGAACTACTTCGTGACAACGACGTAGTGAAGTGAAGAGAGTATTAAATATACCTTTCCCACACAGCCCTATTCTTGACCAACGTTGGATATAGATTGGATTCAATTATGCGAGCAAATATTTATAAATATCACTTAGCATCAGAGATAGCCATGTAAATATATCATATAAATATAAATACCTGAATCATATATATGAAAATATAAAACATGAGAAATTATATATATATATATATATATATATATATATATATTTATATAGTTTGTGGCGCTTGTTTGGCTATATTTTATTTTCATTTACTGTATTATATAAATAATCAGATCAAGGTAAAATCTAAATATATAATCAATTAAATTCAATGAAAATTAGGCTATTATATTACTATATTTAAATTTAGTTTATCATAATAATATATTTGTGAATTAAGCAGTTTATTATTCCACTTTGCCGCTAACCAAAATTCAATTTAGAATGAATAAGCTAAACTTAATGGTAACGAATTTAAATTTAAAATAATATTGCAGTAAAACCGCATTCGCATTAAAAATCATGTCTAGGAACGGGTCGACCAGTGGGTCGGGTTAGGACAAAACTCAAGAATCAGGATGTACATTCATTGAGATTGAGTAAATGTATTTTCATTTTAATGATCAGATCTCACGCTAACCTTGATCTAGTTGGATTTTTTAAATTATATTCAACATTATACGAAATAAATGTTTATGGCCATAAAAAAATCTAGATTTTAACATAGTCTGAAGTTGTTTGGGCCAGGTCGAGTAGCGGCAAGAAATCTTGACTCATTTCCAGGCTTGTTGAAAAATATATCTTCAAAAATGTTCTTCAAAAGTCTTGTGATGCTAAAAAATTTCTTATGAGACAATTAGTAGTTTTTTACCAAGTGAACATGTTTTAATGTAAAATATCCTTAAAATTAGCATGAATAAGATTTGGCAACTTTTAATAAAAACAGCTGGGTACACTTCGTACTGTTAGTAATCATAACAATGGCTCATAATCCATGTGATAGTGAACAACGATCCACTCGAGGATTTATAAGGATCACTACTTTTATTAGTTTCCAAAAGAAATCCAGAAAACATTTTCTCACTAAAGCAAATTCTTTGCCTACATAGACAGCAATAATGATTTTCTTTGACCGACGTAATTATTAGAAGGCATTCTCCAATAACAAAAAATGATGCATGTTAATTATTCAAGACTTAATAATAAAAATTTATTTTTAGTGATAAGAGATGCCGCGCAGCTCCAAGTTTTAAAGTATTTGATTTTAAGAAAAAAGTTAGAAAATGATTTTCAAAAACCGATAAGTTTATTTAAAATAGGAAATGCTAAACACATTTTGAACAAAATAATCATGCAACCAGTGAATTATGGCCTATGGTGTGATTCGTTTTGCATTTACTCGTAGCGAAGAAGATTTGTGCATTGGAATCTTGCTGCTCGTTTATTTTCATAAATTTCTTTTTAAGAAAGACAATAAAATTTGATTTTTTAGAGTTTACCAAAATTTTGCTGTATTTTCAAGATTAAGATGACATTTTGTTCCGTAGAAGCTTTACATTAGAACCTCGCGAGGCAAGCAACCAAAATCATAAAAAATTATATTTGTTTGAGACCAAAACTTACGTAATTAGAGATCGCTAAGATATAATATGAAATGATATACTATTTCATTTTCCAATTACGTTTACCAGAATATTATTAAAATGCTATATAGTTTTGTTCGTTTTTTATGATGGTAACTTGATTTTATTAAACCTCTTGCACTTGTGTTCTATTTTGCAAGAGCATGTAAGGCCAATGCTTTTGGGGAACCAAATCTGAAATATCTGCCCAATAAGTTTCTGCTTTATATTTTATGCATGAAGTTGATTTAATTGCAATTTTCATACATCATTAAAAATTCACTAAATTTCCACAAAATGCGGTAATTCTTAAGAATATAGGACATTATCAGACATCTTTTAGCCTTAAGATGTAACAGAAGCTTTGAAATTGAAAATTGACATATTACTATTCAAACATGCATTGTATTCGAACAATATAATTTGCTTGGAAATAATTTGAATATAATTTTAATTATTCAATGCTTCCAAAGAATATAGGATTTGTAATGTAATTCTGTTTGAAGTCTCAACTTTATTGAACGCGACAGAGAATAATGTAGTTTTCAATAAAACTTTATGATAAAAATTTTGTTACAGTTTGTTAGGAAACTTTATAGTATTATGCTCTGAAAATCTAATAAAAATATAGTACATATGTTTCTAATGTGCTAAACGAACAATGCAAAAACAGTAACATGAATGAAAATGAGGCCAAAAATGCATTCCGCCGTAGGCCAGCATTTGATGTAACAAAACAGTTTAGGTAACCACATTTCCATGTTTTTTTAAAAATTTCCTTTTTAGTAATAGCAAGAATACATCCAAATATAATGAGGTCATTAATGATAAAGAGTAAAATGTCCGGTTTGGTCTGGTCCTGATATGTTCTTTCCAGTACGACTTCGTTCCCGGAAACAGAGGACCATTTCCAACTCTGCATAAAGCTTAAACAAAAATATTTTGAAAGTATAGAAAACGTTTTCTGTATTTTTTTTCACTAGACATATATATATATATATATATATATTACAATAAAGTGGAATTGATGGCTTGCTGCTGTCGATATCGTAATTTTATCGAAAATTAGCATTGTATATCAAAATTTCTTCAAGGCAGCCTATATATATATATATATATATATATTATATGATTGATATAAACGAATTTATAGGTAATATAAATATAAGTATATATTTATATGGCCATCACTGTTTAACATATATCCATAACTGTCTTTGCAATTTTGAAAAATATTTGTTTCCTACTAATGTTTGCAATAGCATGTTTTGTAAAGGTCATTGACTGAAAACAGTATTTTTCTTGCAGTGAAATTATAATTCAAACCCTGCATTCTAGATGCATCTGAAAATACTGAATACACAACAATGTCTAAGTTCTTTCCATGTTCATCAATTTTAACAGAGACTACATGTTTTCTTTACATATTTTGTACTTCTTTGCAACTTTTGTTGTGTAGTTTCAAAACATTGATTCAATTAATATGTACACATGGACTATTTAAATTGCATTTTTAATGGGAATATTTCATATATAATATGATGAATAACATACTACTCAAAGAAGCTACTTCTACTGTCTAATCATCTATTGCATTTCTTATAGCAAATTTTGTAGAATTGGCAAAAATATTAAGCAGAGAAACTTATAGGAACACTGTAGCCAAAACATTTGCATACATGTATATGTTTATTCTAATCAAAACATGTCTGTCAGGCCTGAATTAGAACCTACCTATTTGAAATTTCACTAAAATCCTTAAGGGTAACTTGAGACTTTGAAAAAAAAAGAAAAGAATTTTAGGGATTCTGAGAAATCTTAAAGAAACGTTTTTGTAGGATTTTTTAAAATTATTAAAATTTCATTATGCATATATAAAATTTCTAGAAATAGCTTTTAAGCTAATTTTTATCTTTCTCCAAACATTGATCACCCCACCTATTAATGCACCTGAACACAAGGTGTACAGAGGACTTATGTGGTAACTATAACGTTAAAGTAATTTAGACGAATTATATCAAATATAACGTTATATGAATTGAAGCAATCATTGCATTGTTTTATTATAATAACACGAATTTCTGAAAAAACATTAACAGAAGATTGTCTGAGTTGAAAGTTCATTTTAGAATTATTGAATTTATTCAAATTGATTATATGTTGATTTGATAGATGCATTTCAACATAAATGTAATTGAAACAGTAATCCGCCTTAAATAGCTTTGTATCCGGTGCAATGTCATTCAAAAAGTTGATTATCTCACTGAAATGAATCTGCTACTTCTTTCCTGATTGTATAAAGCTATTTTTATTTGAGAATGGCCAATTCATGCGGAAGAACACCTGCGTTTTCATTAATATAAAACTTTCACCAATTTTATTACTTGATTGCTAAGTTCATTAAAATAATTACAAAATGTTTCAACTTAACTTTCATGTGTGCACACTTAGAAGCAGTGTGTCAAAAAGGCAGGATCATTAACATATTACTATGAACTGTGTGTGCCATCAACACAATTTTAAAAATAAATAGAATTTAATAAAAAACTACTAGCCTTATAAAGTATTTGATATCTAATAGCAAATAGTCGTCCAGCATTAATGAGCAGAATAAGAAATAATGAAAGGATTGTTATCAATGTATGGAAAATCAACGAAACTGCATTCGCTGCCATAAAATATCCAATTTGCGAGTGATACTTGTGTAGTTGATCGACTATCACTGGTTTCCCAGTCATTAAGAGACCATAA
>CABFPE010000493.1:243448-257446 GCA_900660155.1 Hofstenia miamia
TATATATATATATATATACATATATATATATATATATGGTGTTTTCCTATACAGTTTTCATGTAATTATTTTAGAAGTTAACAAAGTGTTGTAAGTATAAGCGTTGAGATAGAAAAGATTTTTTCTAAATAGAATTTTGTATTTATATAGAAAATTAATAATGCGGCCTTCCTTTGAAATTTAAGAATGTATATTTTTTCACTAAATTTAGTGAATTTATTAATGAAGGTTAACCCCAAACAACCTATTGTCCTCTTAAGAATTCCTGTTTGAAATTGATTACAGTATGTTTAACATATTGCAAAGAATGTAATTGAGAACATTTAACGGTTATAAATGTTAATGAATTGAACAAAATTTAATTGTGATGTCCCGTTTGAACCATACATAATATAACACTAAGCAAAGTAATATCTGCGTCCTCCTACGAAATATAGAAATTTATATTTAGTACTCAACAGAAATAGCAGAGGCTCCAACTGTAAGCTTTAAATAGACGCCACGTTCTCGTGAAAGTAGCAAATTCTATATAATTTATATATCCTTACTCCAATATCCAATTGTATTATGTTAATAAATTTACAAAAAGTAAATATTTTTGTTTCTTCAAAATATTATAGCCTTAACAGCAATATCCTTTAATAAAATATGTTTCCAAATATTTCATTGAATATTTAAGATACGGGGTCAACGGAATTTTTCCAACACTAATGAATTTTGTTTCATCATTGTGTATATATATATATGTAGTTGCTGTTTTTGGAAATATGATAACATATGATTATATGTGAATATTATTTTTATTGAATTGTTTTCAAAAATTTTTTTTTTGAAAGATTGAATTTGCACGAAATGTTTGAGAAATTACGTGAAATGCTTGAAAAAATGAATTTTTTGACAATAAAAAGAATCAATGGGCTAAATCTCAAAACAAGTGATTACCGTAAAATAGTTTTCTTTGCTTTTAACGCTATGCAAAGAGATGGTTTTGAACTTCAACGTAGTATGCGAACAAAGATATTCAGAAAAAAATGTTTTCCGGAGATTCAATGCACATCATTGGAGATTTAATATTATTTTTGCATTCGACAAAACAGAAATCTAGACGCAATGCACAAACCAACCGTCCTTTATTATGAGAGGACAGTCATTTAAGTGGCTCCTAGGTTATTTTTTGAAAAAAAATCAAGAATATTTGTATGTAGTTTTTCAGTAGCTTATAATGTTCAAAAAAGACATATTAATTGTTACGTGGATATAATTTCCCCTGCGAGCAAAACAATATAATAAAAATTTTAAGTTGATTTTCAAGACCCTAAGGTAGGTTGATTTTGCCTAATTTTGCCAATTATATGATATATAAAAAATTAAAAGTTTTTCTCTGGTATCACAAAAGGTTTTGGTCCAAATCACATGAAATTTGTCATGCTTGTAGAACATATGTATCTAATCTTCGGATTCTATTGAGTTATATGCAATAACTCAATTTTTGGCTCAATTTTTACAGTTTCACTCAATTAAATTGCATACGTTATCATTTATCATACGTCGTTCGTTATGTCAATGATAAAAGAGTGCGGCTCTGTTTATGCCAAATCTCTTCCTGGGAGGGGGGAGACGAAATCTGGGAATTTGATAGACGTACCAAAAAAATTAGATGCAAAGTGTGTTCTCACGCAATCGACTATGGTACAAAAGTTAAATTTATTGTTGACTCCCATATTAAAACTGCGAACCATATCAAGAACCAAGAAGCTAACAAGAAACGAAAACAGACTTTCCTGTCACCTGAAGCATTATCTTTACCTTCTGCCAATTCCAACCAGTATCTCAAAGATATGACTGTTGCTTTTACGAGAGCAAATATTCCTTTCAGTGGCAATGATTGCAAAGACTTAAGGGAATTTTTAGAGAAGTATACGGGTAGCGCACAACCAGAAGAGTCAACTCTACAGAAAAATTACATCAAAGAAGAATTCGCGGATATCATTGAAAGAGTTAAAACTGAGATTAAAGACAAGGACATCTTTGTTACAATTGAGGAGACAACGGATGCTCAAGGTCGGTCTATTGCAGCTGTTTTAGTAGGTGCGCTGAAAAATGAATGTTACACTAAAACCGCACTTAGTTGAGGTAGCCGAATTACAAAAAACTGATAATGTCACCATCACACAGCTGTTCAATTCGACAATTGGAAAACTGGCGATATTCCGTACGAGCGAATAAAATTATTATTATCTGATGGAGCTGCTTATATGATTAAAGGTGGGAAAAATATAAAAATTTTTTACCCAGAATTAAAGCATGTAACATGCATCGCCTACGCTCTCCATCGTGTTGCTGAATTTATCCGATGCAATCATCATGAAACAGATGTTTTCGTTAGACAGATGAAACGTCTTTTGAACATTTGGCACGGCGTAAACGTAATTTTAAAGAAAGTACTGGGCTCCCTTTACCCCCTGATGCAGTTATCACACGTTGGGGAACATGGCTTACGACGGTGATGTATTAATGCTCAAATTTTCAGCAAGTCTGCACATATTTGGAAACTTTGGATGAAGACGAACTTGCTATTTACAAACCCGGATTTTCACTTTATGGTCAAAGTTTCCAAAGTTCTACAAGGCGAATAAGTAGAAAATTTCAACGCGAATCCTGCAGATATTGCAAATTTCTCGTATGTGACGATTGTTAGCGTCGAAGTTGAGCGCCTCTTATCGTTTTCAAAACGACTTCTGAGTCCTCAAAGAGAGCGCTATACAGTTGAACATATAAAATGGGCTTTAGTTTGAATTTTGACTCAATTTTGTATTCAATTTTCAATCAAATTTGACTCAATTTTTCAATCAATTTTTTCTTGTTTTTACCAGAAGCTTGAAAATGATACAATTGTTGTGAAAAGAGGAGTTAATCGACTGCCTAAAAGAGTTTTTTAGAGTCCTTAGTACCCCTATAGAGCTCCCTGACAACTGGGATACAGACCACGAATCTACTAATATTATGGTCTCATTGTTTGGCGAGAACAATTACGATCCTAGGAACGCCCTTCGTCTAAAGCACATATTCGATGATATAAGTCAGTTCGGAACTCACAAAACTCCAAATAGTTGTACATGAAGATGTCCTCTTTGAAGAAAATCTCTTTACTCCAATTGATTTCGGTGGCACTGAACAAATAGGAATACTTCCTGAAGGGGAGCCCCGTACGATCCAAGAAGTAGACAATACCAAGAAAGTTTCTTGTATGTTCTATTTTATGGGGGAGGCCACTAAGGCACTAAATGTGGTAGAAGACAGAAGAGAAATAAGTGCCATCGAGCAAGCTAACAACATGATGTGTGTCGATGAGATACATGAAATGAACGAGGAAATATTAAGCGACCTCAGGGAAATTGATGAGAGTACGCGTAGATAGCTTTTCTTGGTTGATGTTGTCAAATGAATAGCCCTTAACCCTCAAACGCATAAGCTGGGTCCCCGGGGACCCAGAGAGCACATTTTACGAGAATATTCCTAGAATGAAAAATCTTAGAAAAGAAAGCTTTTGTGTTATCCTACCCTTGAACAAGAGCAACCACATAATGTATTTGAATCAGAAAAATAGTAATGTTTTCGCAACTTTAAATTAGTGAAACATTATGGGAAGTGCTGGGTCCCCCGGTTCCAAAATCGATCAGTTGATATAGTTGAAAAGCGCTAGTAAGAAAGTTATAATAAATTAAAGCATTAATAACGGAAAAGGAATATTAATTAAAAATATAATATAAACATTGGGATATAGAATTAAAGGAGCTCTAAAGAATGGTGAAAAGAGCTAAGAAATTGGATAAGAATTGAAAGAGTAATGGCTTTCAGAAGTTGTACTAGTTAGTATAGAAATTCAATAATAAATGGTCTTGTTTTTCTTCAAATACTCTTTTTCTTCATAATATATACTTTAGAAAGGTAACCACTTAAGTTCCTTATGACTGCAAATTGGTATATTGCTATAAACTGTAAAATTCAATCATGGGTCCCCGAGGACCCAGCTTATGCATATTTGTAAGTCAAAAAGCTTATGCATTTGAGGGTTAATCATACATTTGGTTCCGTTCATGCATTAATCGTTCTTCACCTTATCCCCAATTTAGTTTGGTAGAAAGCTACATAGAGCTTTATTTATAGACTCATTGTTCAAGTAGTTAGAAGTTTTGTTATAGTCATTTTTGTAACCTCATGTGCATTTACTTTTGTAACCTTTAGTGCATATTTAGTTTTAGATTTGTGTTTTGATGCTCATATTATAACCTTTAGTCAATATAAGTTTGTACTAGAAAACCTTGCGCTGTACTTGGACTTAAAACTTAGAGAAATGCAATCTGCATATTTGCGCATTTAAAATTTGTACAGATTTTGCATTGATATATATATATATATATATATATATATATAGANTATCACTCATTTGTTGAGCTGGTGCCTGGTTAAGTCAAAACTATTACGCGCGTATTACGTTATCATACTTCGTTCGTTATGCCAAAAGATAAGCAGTGCCGCTCTGTTTATGCCAAAACTCTTCCCAGGCGAGTAGAAATTAGATGCACAGTTTGTTCTCACGCAATCGACTATGGTACAAAAGTTAAATTCATTGTTGACTCCCATATTAAAACTGCGAACCATATCAAGAACCAAGAAGCTAACAAGAAACGAAAACAGACTTTCCTGTTCTCCTGAAGCATTATCTTCATCTTCTGCCAATTCCAACCAATATTTCAAAGATACGACTGCTGTTTTAACGAGAGCAAATATTCCTTTCAGTCGCATTGACAACAAAGACTTAAGAGATTTTTTAAAGAAGTATACGGGTAGCGCACAACCAGAAGAGTCAACTCTACAGAAAAATTACATCAAAGAAGAATTCGCGGATATCATTGAAAGAGTTAAAACTGAGATTAAAGACAAGGACATCTTTGTTACAATTGAGGAGACAACGGATGCTCAAGGTCGGTCTATTGCAGCTGTTTTAGTAGGTGCGCTGAAAAATGAATGTTACACTAAAACCGCACTTAGTTGGGGTGGCCGAACTACAAAAAACTGATAATGTCACCATCACACAGCTGTTAAATTCGACAATCGGAAAACTTGTCTGTGGCGATATTCCGTACGAGCGAATAAAATTATTCTTATCTGATGGAGCTGCTTATAAGATTAAACTGAAAAAAATTTGAAACTTTTTTACCCAGAATTAAAGCATGTAACATGCATTGCCCACGCTCTCCATCGTGTTGCTAAGTTTATAATGCAATCATCATGAAACAGATGGTTTTGTTACACAGATGAAACGTGTTTTTGAACATACGGCACAGCGTAAGCGCAATTTTAAAGAAACTGCTGGACTCCCTTTACCCCCTGATGCAGGTATCACACGTTGGGGAACGGTGATTTATTTCTGCTCAAATTTTCAGCAAGTCTGCACATATTTGGAAACTTTGGATGAAGACGAGTGAAAAGCAGTTAAAACTTTGAACAAACTGATCTCAAAGACGTGTTATATCATCAGTTGGCATTTTTGACAAGTACGTATCGTTGTGATTGCTAAAAACCCGGATTTTCACTTAATGGTCAAAGTTTCCTAAGTGCTACAAGGGGCGAACAAGTAGAAAATTTCAACGCAAATCCTGCAGATATTTCAAATTTCCCATATGCACTGATAGTTAGCGTCAAAGTTGAGTGAATCTTATCTTTTTCAAAAAGCGTCTGAGTCCTCAAAGAGAGCACTATGCAGTTGAACATATGAAATGGGCTTTAGTTGTCATGTGGAACAAACAGATTGAAGAATTTTGAAGACTGATAATTTGAATTTTGACTTAATTTTGTATCCAATTTTCAATCGAATTTGACTCAATTTTTCAATCAATTTCTTCTTGTTTTTAACTCAACAGAATCCGAAGCTTATATGTATACTTAGACGTCCTAACAGAGTAAGTATGTATCTTCCATAATACTTAAAATATAACAATTCAAAAAAAATTCTAACCCTGTGAATTTGAGTATACTAAAATATGAAAGAAAAAAAATGTTTAGTTGTCTGCCATGGATTCATGTTTGTTATGAAAAACTGGAAATCTAAAAAATGTTGACTTTTGTTGCCACGGTAACAGTGAAATACGATCCTTTGATTTCAACAAATGTTCTTGTTGTATAAAAGCATGGCTAATTGCATAAAACGTTTGTTTGTACTTAAAAGTTGAAGGCAAAGAATTAAGGAAAATAACTTAAAAGCCCCTAATTGAGGTCTTTTCCTTTTCTTTATTGAAATTAATATAAAGGCTAGTTGACTTTTATCTGATCATTGTTTTCATAGGTCTACTACAAGGACTGTAAAATATTTCAACGTAAATATATAATTACATGCATGTCTCTCATCATGTAAGAGATATTTAAATCAGCTAATATATTTATCAGTTTACCAAATTTAATTTATATGCAAATTCAAAGTATGAAAAAAAATTTTTGGAAATAATATACAAATGTAGATGACTAAGTCGGTTCTCAATTTAGCACTAAATTACTTCAATTGAAATGAACAAAAATTTGTAGAAGTCTTAGAAGCATCTAGGCTTCAAGATGGAGTTGTTTTGAACATGGACGATCTTTTTGATGAACTTGAATTAATTCTGGAACTTTATCATATTGATTGAAAGCTCTGAATAGTGTTCTGAATACAAAGCTTTAAGTTGCAAGAAGCAAACAATCGTTAAAAATTTCTAAGATAATTGTGTAAATATTTTCAAAATTGTTTCATTGTTAGCCAACAAAATGCGAAGTAAAAGAAATAGATCCTCTGTAAAACTGATAAAAATGAACTTTTGAAATACTTCAACTTTAAGCAAACTTTTCGGGAATGTACTTAGAATATATAGTTTTAGATACAAATGTATGGAACTGTTACCAGCTTTAAAGATCTTTCAAGTGCTATCAATTTCCTATAAATTTATTTTAAAAGTGTCACTACAACATAAATATATTATTAGTTTGGTTTTTTAAATCATAACAGAATACAGAATTGATTTAGGGGTTTCAAGACAAAGTTAATATACCATATACTCCAAAGCAACTCTTTAATAAGCCAAACTGATTTTTTTTAAATTATAGTAACAATATTAAAAATTCCTTAAAGAACGTGAAAGATCTTTAAAGTTTAGGTTACTAAGAGGTCCATATAATATATATAATTTTTTGAAAGGAATTCCCTGATTACTAAAATATTTGCTCCAAAAATTCGTAAAAATGCGTAACGCAATAAATTCTTAGATTTAAGTATAGAAGGGAGTATAACAGTGGTGAAGCTTTCATAATCCACAAAACAAGAATAATCCACTTTAAAATATGATTGATATAATTTAAATTGAAACGACAAATGATATAGTGTAGTTGCAGATCAAGGAAACTACACATTTTACAAATCATATAATAAATATATGGTTGTTTCACAGCCATCAGTTCCTATAAACATGAGTAAAAGCAATATCATGAAACTGCACCACAATTAATTGTAAAACGTAGAAATTCATTTTACTTCAATTATCAATTTCTAGAATTTTATTCATTACTGAAATTAATATCAGAAATACTTATATAATAACCTCATATTGTTTTAATTAATTAGTTCTAAAGATTTATTGAATCTGTTTCTAATATTTGAAGAATACAAGCAAAGTGTTTCCACAAGTTTAAAAATGTTCTTCAATTTTATGTGCTGTGTAATAAAAACCACTTAATGTGATTTACAAACCACTTTTGATTTACTAGAGCTTAATTCTTAAGAACAAAATATAATTGCAATGTAGTATAGCATTTTCTTAAAATTTTTTATAATCGATAGATGGCGTTCAATCTTTCATAAATTTTGAATTTCAGTTGAGTGTGCTTACTAATGTCCAATTTCAATTATTTTTATTTCAAAAAAATGCCAAATTGTTCACTCTTTGCTGAACAGTACACACAGAAATGTATTTACAAAAGCTCTTTACTTCTAAAATAATGAAAAATAGATTTTCGTTTTTCTATTGTTCATATTCAATCTATTTGCAGGAGGCGAATTTCTCTAAGAAAAATATTGTAATATAGCATGTATAAATTTAACTTCCAAATAATAATTTGTTGTAGATGAAATTTAGCTGCTTAAGCACCAAAAAAATGATTTTGTGCTGCAAAATATTAATTTGATTTACTTTACAGTATTTGACTTTAATTAGAAATGAAAGCTATAATAAAAGATTCAACATAGAATAAAATTTTTGTATGCCACTGTTAATTGTTTCCCCTGTAATGACTGAATTTCAAAGTAGCATAAATTTATTCACATGCATCTCTGCAAGAGATGTCTAATTTCAAATATGAAGAAAATTTTCATAAAACATGCAATGAATGTTCAAATACAAATATTGTTGGATCAATGATATTAGAGTTGATTTTTATATAAATGCAAAGTTTCTAATTGGACAGTAATGATTTTATTAGCCAATGCTTACAAATTGAAACATTTTGCATTGCAATCACAATAAATGACATGAGTTAATCCTGTTACACAGAAGAATCTATACTAAGTTTTACAAAATTGCGTTTGTAGCATGAGAAATTTAAAACGCTCAACTTGAGTTCACATATTAGCAACAAACGTTAACTGCATATGCACGAACTGCCAAAGCGTGATTGACAGACGTTTGAGTTAGGGCATTGGGTTTTCGTATATTGTATATTCGTATGTTTTTTAATTTTTGCTTTGCATATTTATTTTTCTTGCATGTTAGTTCGAATATTAGTAATAGATGTTTAGAAATTATCCCTTTCTTTTAAATTGTCACTTTTGCTTCACACAATTTACAGTTTTTTTTACCAGATATTGATGGGAAATCAATTATCTATTAAAATCTGCTCCTAGGTTAAGTTATATCCCAGTAAATATAGAACTGTTGTAACGACGTCGTTTTTATGGTGTATTGGCGTTTAATAGGCGCTGAATAGTTTGAGTGGCGTTTATAGTGCGGATTAGTGACGGTGTATAATTCCGTCTAGCAAAAAATATTTAAAAATAGGAATAATTTTAGTATTATAACACTTTGAAGATAAATTTCTTAAAAACTGCATTTTTATTGATAGGTTATCGTTTTATTGTGAAAAGACGTTGTTTTGTAATGTCGTTTTAGTGACGTTATTATGTCGTTCAGCAACGTCGTTACGGCAGTTCTATGTTTACTGGGACAGGACAGAGTTTTTTTATCCTAAACGCACTGTGGGGGCTGATTCGGCACCACATGTCGTTTTTCGTCCACAACTTTGCTGGAAATTAATTTTTTATCTGATTTTTTTTCTTTTCCCAAAAACTATCTGAGAATAAGATAAATTTAAAGTTGAATAATTTTTTTGATCTGGGCCTGTGTCAAAATTGATTTTAGAAAATATTCAAACGTTTTTTTGGTGCAACATGCATTTAACATAGTCGATATTTTGATAGATATCGATATATTTATGCCGTTAATTTGATTGAGTCATCATTCTTAAGGGTTAGGGTTGTCAAAAAAATATTGGAATGAAAAAATTTTTGTGGCAGCACAGGCCCCTATATGCTTTAGCACTTCCATCAGTTTTTATTGATTTTTCATCGCTGAGCCCATCGTAGCAATAAAATATTGGCAACAAAACAATATTGATGAAAACAATACTCTTAGAAGGTCTGTTATAAAAATCAGCGCCTGAAATTCATCAGGGGAAGTGCCAGAGAGTCAAACTTATAATAAGAAAAATATGAGTTTCATTTGGTGCTATATTTTGAATACAGTAGGACAATAATCACTAAATGTGATTACATGCTATGTAAAAAGTGGCCTAAGTTACTAGATGCATTGATGGTGAACCCCGGCTGAAAAATGGCAACCCCTGGGAGTGGGCAAAAGGGGGGTTGTGCGCTGTGAAATTCTTTACTATTTTTTTCACTTTTTGAACTTTCAGACCTTAAAATCGACCTTAATATATATTTTTGTAGAATCGAAAAATCAGAAAAGGTCCGACTAGCAATATGACTCGTCTGGGTCATTCACCTAAGTCGGTCTTCTCTACATAATTTACTGAACCCTTCGCTTACATAAATATAATACCCCAACCGCTCAGAGTTTAGTATAACTAATAATACTCTATTTAGGAAATACAGGACAACAGTCTCTGGCCGACCATAAAGCAGTTTATCTTCTTCTTCGAAAACCTCTAGCTGCGGAGAAGTTGACATCAACTTTAACGGGTGCTTATTGTTTTAATAATAAAATAAGTTTGTTAACCTTGCATGTGAAAATATAAGATGATAAAGAGCCTAAATGAATTGGAAGTGCATTTAATAAAATGCTTATTGGTTTATGGTACATGTTACAAGAGCTAGGCAATGTCATTATCTTATCTACCACTGTCCATATACCTACGCAAAATCGATCCAGGAATGGACTGCAAAATTGGTTTGATTCTACCGTTCCATTCTTATTTGCTAACGAATTAGAATTATCCAGTAATAGTCTTAACGATATCAATGAAGATTATTAAGGTATTGGTCAATATAAAATATTGCAAAATTCAATTTAGACAATTATCGAGTGTAAATACTATCAAATAACATTTATCATATGCTTCATCTAAGCTCTAATACTATACATGTAGATGGACCCTAAATTCAATTATATATCTTAAATGGTCCTTTTATATATACAAAAGGGACAAACTTTTTTTGAAACGTCCACGATTTTTGAAAATTGATAAATTAAGTTTGAAAATACTACATCTTGAATTACTCTTTGTTTTCAGAGAACTAACATTTTAATTTTTTTATCATTGTTAAATACATGAATTGGTTATATTTACAACATTTTGCTCAATATTATTAAATATTTTATGCAAAATATATGCGGTTTTCTAAAATTTTTGTCCCTACTGCATTCGAATTTGAAAAAACTTTGATGAAATAATTTTAAGCATTAAAATAGCATTACCTTTTAAAAACGAATGAACTATACCGGTATAACTGCAATTAGTTTAATATTTATGAATTGTTTTGTGGTATCCTAACAAATATATTTTCGAATACCAATTTTCAAAGACGTTGTTCAAAATGGATTTAAGGTATGTATAGCTAATTTAACTGAATGTGTTGCATCTCTCAAACAAATTTCAATTCATTACTCACATTCAATGTAATGACATATTGAATACTATGATTGATGTTAACATATTTGATTATCTATATTTACATATTCCAAGCAACAATAAAGTCACTAAAACAAAACACCTTTCAAAAGCAAAATAAGTATAAAGACTAAAACAAATAATATTGACGCTTTGGGCTGCAGGCTTGCAACACAACATGCTGTGTTGGGTAGAATTTCAAATTTCTTGTGTGTTTTGTGTGGTATAAAATTTTAGCTTTGTAGAAAGAAATCTGTTCTCTATATTACTTTTTTTCAAATTTACTAATTATATCGATACGATAATCAATCAAAATTACGATATTCGATTTCGATATGATATTTAAAGCATTTTTTCAAAACAATAATAATTTTATTTTATTTTAAACAACTTTACAAAAAACATAAATAGCGGGCAGTCGTGGCACACAAGGTACTTTTAAATTGCATCATTTGCAAGTAACATTGTTGTTGTCGGCTTTTGTAAATTGCTCCCAAATAAGGCTCCTTTTTCCAGACATTTCAAATCACAAATACTCTGAAATTGCACAGTAATAAAAGCTACCTTGTGCAGCGAGTAGAATAACACACAGAACTAATACACGAGAGTGGAGAACGTAAATAAACGTTTCTCATATATGACAGAATTCGTTGTATTGAACTTATCGAAAAACACTAAATTATTTCGATCGATATCGATATTCAATCAATTTCTCGATATTTGATTTCGATTCGATGTATCGCACAGCTCTAATTATGGTATACCTACATAATATATATTTTTTATTTAGTTCAATTTTAAATTATTCTAATTGTTTGCTCAGTTGACAAAATACAATTACCTGAACGATTTGAAACGTAGTCAATTCTAGCCCACTCTGCACAATGCCTTGAATATTTTCGAAAATTTTTTCCAAACATGTCTGACATAATAAAAAATTTTTTTGAGGTTACAGAGCAAGATGTGATTGAATGTTCAATATATATAAAACCTCAAAATTAGAAAACGTCTATTTTATAAAAATACACAAATAACCTCAGCAATAAGAAATATGGAATAATATTCGACATTTAAATAGTGATGATTAATAATTTAATTTAATGAAACTTTATAAATTTTTAATTCTAAGTAAATTAAATAATGGTAAATTTGATGAATTTTCAGAAGAGCTGTAATTAAGTGCAGATGTTTCTATAGAGCAAATACATGTCTTAATGTCATAATTTTATTAAAATTTCAAAAAACCATTAATGCCGTAAGCAATAAAAAGCTTTGTCACTGAGTTGGGAATGCAGTCCAACAGTGAATTACTTTTATTAAGTCAATTTACTTAGCAGGGGATATAATTACTTCTAATTATAGAAGAACATCTCGTGTGTTGTCCAACTATCATTGAATTTTCTATTTACTCTTCACAAACGTCATCCCATAGTCGGATTCAAGATTTGGTTAGTGGGTTAAAACATAATGATCATGAAAAATCAACTAAGTGCACAATGTCATTGATTTATGCCTTGATTTCATTTATTGACTTAATCCCGGGTAATTTTCACAAATTTGAGTAAAAATTAATCAATCTAGTTACAGAACAAGCTTAGTTTTATGGTTTGCAAGACATGATTTCAAAACCACTATTGGGAAGAATTTGTTTAGCAAATACTCACAAAGCTGTTCACTAGCAGTTTATTTTGTTCAACTATTGTGCATAAAATCCATTCTTTTAGTAAATAATTTGTATCATTCACTTTGCAATCAAATTATCGAGCCCTGCAAATTCCTTTGTTTCATTTTGAATTCGAATCCGAATATTCAGGCAATGTATTTACAAATTTTGAATTTTCACTAGTAGTCGTTACCGGTTTATTAGATACGATCAACTAAATCTAGACCCCTATTGTTTCCCGAGTGACATTACATTAATAGTTGCGATTAAAAAACTACTTTGAAACATTAAAAAATTAGCTATTTAATCAACAATAAAAGAAATTCGATTAAAAATTTTAGTCCATATTTTTGTCAGAAATAGAATCGGGCTAAAGTATTAAACTTAATATATATATTTAAATAACAGAATCTTTTGGGAGTGATATTATAAAATGATGATTTGGACTTGGGAGCGTTTTCCCTTCATAAAAAAGTATTTCGGTAGTTTAATATTCCACATAGCAAATTATGTAAGATGATAGAAACATCCTTATAATGCGAAGTGAACATATCGAATGTTACAGAAGACCAGCGAGATCTGTTCAATTTCGTCAATTTCATTGCAAGTATACACAGCAAAGCCCGCCAAACAACATTCTAAATTCCAAAAACTGGTCACATGGTCATTTATTATGCAATTTTGCCGGTTCATCGAGTTAAGTCTTAATTGGATTGCAACTTTGTTAGAATATTTCAGTAATCAGTCAACTAAATTATTTGCTGTTCCCGTTTTTAAAAACAGATAACGGGTCTTATAATATTTTTAAAAAATGTATTCTAACTTCCTGATAAAAGTGTGGGCTAGCTTTAAATAATGGGGAAATAAAATATTAAAATGGAGTTTAGCTTCAACGAGTTCTAACTGATTTTATGGAATATAATGCCGATTAGTTTTAGTTACTTCTGAAGGCAATGTGATCTTGAGGTGTTGATTCGTTACTAGTTCTCTACTGACAGTTTGCTAATAGCACTTCCATTCGAATTACCTAAACAATTAAATTTTCGTTTTCTCTGTTCACAGTCAATAGAATGCATGGAAAGCATTAGAGAAATTGCCATCCTTTGACTTCTGCAAAAGCGTTAAAA
>CABFPE010000493.1:292398-303666 GCA_900660155.1 Hofstenia miamia
ACATAGTATAACTATACATATATGTATATATATGTATACATAGCTGTATATATATGTATGTATATATATATATATATATATTATTTAATGTTTATTTAACTAAAATATTTACAAGGATTGATATTAAATTATAAATTAACACCATAAAATTAGCAATAATATTTTGAAATAACAAATAAATTAATGAAATAGAAGTTAGACACTAGTGGCCGTTTGCGAATAATGAACAAAAATGTATAAATTGATTGATTTCTTCTAATGGAGTTTGATAAGTTGATTAGTAATTTTCAAAACAGAATGAGGAAGACGATCAGGAATTCCAAATAAAATAGAATAAAATGGAAGGCCATCACACGGTATATGCATATTGGCATGCAGGAATTCATAAAAGGATACCATCATGTAAATTTTTCAATATATATATATATATATATATATATCAGGGTGTTGACAAGTATCACTTTTAGCAAAATCAAGAAGAGTCATGTATTGGAACAATTTTTTCAAGAACACATTATTAACTATTTGAAAAAAGCCAGTTTTCTCAAAAAGTTTCATATAATCAATATTAATAATAATTTTGGATTCAACAAATACGCAACAGTTCAAATACAATACTTCAGTGTAAATCACTTGAACAATACCCTGGTATATTTATATAGTATCCGTTGCGGTATCGCTAATCTCAATGTATTCCTATATTCCTTCGATCATTCTGAGAATCATGTTTCATTTTTAATGTTGAAATTGTAAATGTGTTCCCCGGTTATTCCCACCACTTTGTATTTTGCTTCGCTTATTGCAATTATGAATATTTTGTTGCTTGTCCTATATATATTAAATGTCATCAATGAGTGGACAAGAAATTCTTAGTTCCCATTGATTCGGCATACTAGTATCCTTCCTGACTGAGAGTATCCTGAGATGCAACGCTTTTAGCCAATGCAATAACAGGTCATAATATTTTTTCTGTTTTTTAATTTTGGTGTGTCCGGACACAGATTTACTAATAGGCAGAATAGGAAGTTGTCTAGGACGCCAAATTTTTGTGGGGCGGGACGTTTATCAGTGGAAAATTTAAATTAGGTAAATAATTTGATTTCCAGAAATGACAATGGAAATGTCAATAATTTATGGAGTGGGCCATGACCTACTCAATAATAAGATCTAATTACACAGTAGTAGACTTGTCAACGAGCTGAGCCGAGCTTGAGCACTGTATTGGATACATGTATACAACGAGTCCAAAATGAGTCTTTCTTAGGTCAAGCAAATTTATAGTTCTGCTTTTTAATTCGTTTATGCAGAGTTATCTTCTTTTTTCATTCAATATACCTTTTTATATTCATATTTTTAAATGTGTATTAAATATTAGGAAGAGCTATTAAGAAATTCTCAGAGCGAAATATTGTTAAAAAAATATCCAGCTAAAACGAGCCTCATTGAATGGTTCTAACTGGCAAGCTGAGCCGAGCCGAGCCGAGTTAATAAAAATTTCGGCTCGTTGACAAGTGTGGGCAGCAGTCAAATGTTAATCTCTTGGATTATATACCAAGAGTAGATTATGAAGAGGGACGGTAGCGAAAAAGGAAACTTCTACCAGGGAATCTAGGGACAGTGGTGTCACTTTCACTGTAAATAGGCGAACCAAACTGAATTCTTTGCCTATTCTAGACTACATTGCAGCAGAACTAAATAAGCTATTTAAGCAATTACCATTGCAGCACAGAGAGATCATTCTCTATATTGAAGCTGACCAAAAATAAAAAGCGGTCTACGTTGATTAATGAACGCATTTCACTGTATAGAAATTATTTGTTGGTGCAAGGCATTGGTTGGTGTAAGAATTAAACAGTGCAAATAAATTTTAAGGTAATTTAAAATATAAATCTTATTGTATCATCAAAAAGAATTTGGTGTAGCACGATTCTTGGTATACCTAAGGCAGCACCAAGGCCAAGTCCGACTCTGGTTGTTTCCTTCTTAGTATATTGTAAAACTAATTGTTTCGCAACTATTCTATAATTAATGTACATTTTAAAGTTCTTTATGATTGGTATTTCACAAATGAGATTATACAACAGCAAGAGACAGACATTTAACATATCGATGCCTGCAATAACTAAGCATACTTCAATTTTTTTAAAGAAAGGCTATTTAACGCAAATTAAAAGAAAAGAGAAATGAATGCTGAAAGTTTGTTCAAAATTTAACCTTAAACAGCCAGGGGATTCTTAAAAAATTTTCATGATCTTATAAACAATTTTCAAAAGCTTATAGCTCAAAAACTATTAATAGTGTGCTCAATCTGAAAGCACCACATGATAAAGGAAAGTCTTTTCTTTTTTGAGCTCCAAATCCGCGTACTGGCCTCTTACCATCGAGGCGTGCTCTGCTCCAGGGGCTCAAAACCTTCTTAATACATTAACACTTGGTATGGAGAAAATTAAATTGCTTTTTCAAAAATTCGAAAATTTCTAAATAAACTTGTTAGTCTATTTAACAATCTCTGCCACAGCAATAAGTCTTAATAGAAATTTTCAACATATGCATTAATGCATGTTCCCCAATAGACCTACTCATGCCCAATAATTTTCAAATTTGGAAATAGGCTTGGAGAAAATTCTTTGTAAATGTGGAAAAACATTTTGTACTGTAAAACGGACGTTAGACTGTTTAAGGTTAAAGTGTTAAATATAACATACCATTTATCATCATTATCCCGCAAGAAAAAACATTTTTGAGTTGAGAAAATCTGAACCAATTAATTTCAAACGTAATTTTCTCACATCAAAATTCTCTATTTGATAGAATTTAGATTTACTTGGCAAGTTAGTCGCATTTTGAAAAATTATTTATCATGAATTTTTTGCTCCTGGTGAAATATTATTTTGTTTAATAGTACAAACAAGACCTTTTTGATTTGTCTTTTATATGCTTTGCAATTGCAGTGGAGGGAATGCAATTATGACTGCATAAATCCTTGCATATTGCATAAAATATTGTCTTAATAATGAGGTTAATAAATTTCATTTGAATTTCATTTTGCTATCATGTTTTTACTATGAATTTACATAATTTCTATTATTAGATTCCTATTGGTACAACTAGCAATAGTAGATGAACCTGTATCTTCAAAATATTTGGTTGTGGCGGGGTGGTGTAGTTAAGAAAATTGTCATAAAATATACATGGAGCAATAGAACATAAGCAAATATTTTGGAGCAGAATTTTTTTGAGTGGGGCCATTGGTGGCCAATAGAATATAAAGCGTGTACAATATGGGCAGAGGTCAAAACGTGAATATGGGGTAGGGAAGAATTTATGTGCAGTGGAGTGGGTCAGTTCACATTTCTATCTCTGTTCTAGACTCCACAATGAAAAATAATTTTTGCAAGAAATCTGACTTACGTACAGAAGAAAACTCGATCTTGTTTGAATTTTTTAAGGCAACTTGTACACAAATAAAGTTGAATTATATACTTGTTACAAATAGTTTGCACAATAAGATGCATTTAAAGCATGTTATTTATGTGGCATTGTTTTGAGATAGCATAGCATTCACATCAAAAATGCAAAAATCAATTATAATTAAAACTATTAATACAGGATACACAGACGTTCATATATATTCAATTGATATAACACCACATAATTTCATTGAACCATTGTTTTTTGAGAAAAACACTGCTGATTTTCTTGACTGGTCAAACTCTAGAATGGAATATGCAATATATAACTCAACTTCTTGTGCACTCTAACATAATAATCAGATTTTCGTAAATTTATATCTGAAACATTATGATCATATTTATCGTCTTTTGCGTTTCTATTACTTTTCTGACGCAATGATGTGGATTTTCCACAATGATAATTCAGAAAATGAAATCTGTTTTACAGATTTTATATATAATAAGATTGATTTTCGATGAGATGATTAAAATATTTGATTGGGGAACTACATAACATATCGACAGTGACTATTTTTATCCAACATGAAATACATTGTTAAGTTATTGGCGGTCTAGATCATTTTGAAAAATTCGCATTAGTACGACAAAAAATTTTTTGAATTAAAATCATGCATGTATCATTTTTATAGGGGAGGAAATCTGCCACACATTACAAGCACTTTCTCCAAACAATTGTATTTCAATGTAAAATATGTGCTGCAGTGATCATTGGGTTGATATGATAGAATAAAAACCCTGTTCTAAAAGAGCCGTCAGCTACTTTATTGCGTCTTTCATTGAAGCAAAATTATGTGAGCTGCTTGTGAAACATGTGATTTACTTTGGGCACATGTCCTTCTACATCTTTACAGCTTTCAGTGACAGCAGTCGAATAGGTTCAGTTTCTTGAATTATTTTAAGCACGATTTGGAAATTAGTAAAAAAAGTGTTTAGGATCATTTTAGGCAGTGACGCGCGTGCAGCTGAGTTTCGTTCCCGATATTGTTTTATATTGTTGACTACTATTTAGACAAAGAAATTTATTGTGTGGCATAGATTGCACTGTTAAAAATTTCTTGAAGACAGCTCTGCAAAAGAATTTTCTAAATTGGCCAATGAAATCACCAATGTTGAGTCACTTTACATATGCAACAAGCAAGATCTTGCTGTAGTGGGTACATCTATACCATGCACTTTAAAATCACACTAAGTCATCGAACGGAAAACCCACAATCGAATTTTCTATAACAACTTTTATTACTTAAGTACGAATTCAGACCAACTTTTCACGCAATGGTACTGTGTAGAATGATGACATTTATTAATTATTATTATACATGTGGCCAAGTACAGTCTTGAAAAAATGGATGTTGTACCATCGCTCAGTAGGATCTGAAGCTGCTAGAACTTTAGTATTAATATTAAATCCTAACTATCTTGTATTCTGGTCAATTTTCAGAAGTTGCTTAATGGGATTGAGTGCTACAAAGTCGCTTATCACTAGAAAACACGGTTACAATTTTGGATGGTGTCCAAGCCAATTAAAAACATGAATCAATCCTTGATAAGCTCATGTACAAAGAATGCTAAGGGTTATCTTGCAAAATATAAAGTTTGGTGTATCGATAGCTGATGATTTACGTGTTTCGAGTTTGTTGCCTGCAGAAATTTCATTAGCAACAATGCTCTCTTAGTGACTTGTTTTCTTACTTACATTGATATTTTAACCTGCCAAAGACAAAGCATGAAGGGAAAAGACTTAAAGCAACTAATATTTTGTTATTGATATAATTTTTTTAATTCTACATATATTCTTAAAAAATGCATTACGCTATTTTTATCCACTTTTTATAGCAACTATTTTAACTGATTTTATCACCTAACACAGACGCGTATAGAGAATTTCTAAAAGGGGGGATTCTTGGAAATCTTTTAAGAAATTTGATTATATATTGCTGTTAAAGATGTACAAATTTTAATAAACTTTTAAATCTATAAAGCAATAGAGTTATTATGAATTGATCTACTTTTTTTGCACTTTATGTCAAACAAAAAAGCTGTTCATCAATATATCGATCAGACCGTATGAGAATGAGTTGAAATTGGCCTGCCCCAAAGGGGCAGGCGCAAGGCTCCCCCTAAGTACGCCCCTGCCACAACTTTAATCCTCAATTTTGAGAACTTAAAATATGGCCCCTGATAATATGTCAGGTTGCATTTTTCGTCCTACAGATTCAATCCTACCGAAAAGCTGCAGTTTTTAAATGCATATTCTGAAGAAAAATATCGTTAATTTGACCTTCAATGATGCACTATTATTCGGAGAAAGATTGAAATAGCTTGAATCTGGAGCTTCGCATACAATGAAATATGCATTTTAGATAGATTTAGTGGAAAATCCATTTGTAAAAACACTAAAATCTATCCATTCCGTTCCACAGAATGACATTTTCAGATATTGCTTACTGAAGTATACCACATTTAAGAAGGTCTAAATGGTTTTTAATATGCATATACATATGTATATATATATATATATTAGTTATTCAAATTTAATGAAAAATTAAAGTATTGGGTAACATAAATTTCTGTCCTACCGATTTTTGGTAACTCCAAACATCGTCATATGCATTGAACTAGAATAAAAGCAAATGTTATTCATTGAAAATTTAAACCATCTTGGAAAAGTCAAAACAATTATGTCCGAATTTCTAGGATTGTATAAGTTTAAAAACTTAGTAAATTAATTAAGAAGAGATGTTAAATAATAAAACATTTAAATATTTATGTCCGAGTTGTGGGCAAAATTTAGGAATGGATAAGTTTGAAAAAACGAGCTATAGAAAAATTTTTATTAAAAAATCGGATTTACCAATACAATGACAATTAATGTGTGAATCGTGTATAAATATGCTGGAAAATACCTCATAATATAAGATATTTACTAAAAAATCGGATTTCCCAATACAATGACAATATATATATATATATATATATATATGCTGGACAGTTTCTCATAATATAAGATAGTTACTAAAGAATTTGCTTCCATTGCTGATGATATATATATATATATATATATATATATATATATAATTTTAACAGACCGGTGTGTTTTGAATAATAAACTTGTTATATGGAACATTTCATTTGTTTTATTTGTCTCTTGCCTTTTGATATGAGACAATATTTATTTTTCAACATACATATACCGAATCCATACCGCGGTATTTTGAGTTATACAAACCGACTTCGCAATTTTCATTTCAAAGGGCCCTAATGTTTGACTCTATAAAGTTTGTAGAGCAAACAGGCCCTTCTTCTCTACCAGAGTCAGAGGCTTTCTGGTGGAACACCTGATTAAGAGCAACCTATTTTTATAGTGATCATTTTGAGAAAACAAAAACTTAATTTCCACTGCTTAGATTCCAATGAATCAGCAGTTTTATTCACAAGCCGAATTTATCTATTGATCTGCTTTATATGAAATGTCAATTCTTTTCGGTTAGTGATGCAATTTCTAAGCTACATAAACGATTGGAACTTGACAAAACAATAGAAATAGTAGAACACTTTATTACTCCATATTTAGATATATTCAAAGAGCAATTATTCTACTTTACAAATTTGACAACATCTTGCAATTATAAAAATACCCCTATTGCAATGTAGATGTTCAACGATCTTTTTTACGTCTCAACATCATCCTTGCCCCACAACAAGAATAAACGATAACTGCAAAACTAAAATTGTATTTGATACTTATGTGGAGAAAAAACTAATCGAATTTATTCCTTTCTGGTAATTAATTCTTAAGTGACACATTTAGTAATATATTTTGACATTTTTAAAAACATATATTTGGATAAAAAACTACCAAACTAATTAAATAAAACTCGCATCCCTGGTAATTAATTATCTTCGAAATACAAGATGAGATTCTAAGCATAAGTTAATATTTTCAGTTTTGAACATTGCAACAAGTTATGCACACCTGATTAGACCAGCCTCCTTACAATTCTGGATTCCTAGTACCCAATAAACAATAAAACTTCATATTTCGGCATAGCACGTTGTACGACGTTTTACTGTACGTCTTCTAAGCATTATATAAACAGGCCATATCTAAACAATCTAATCTAGTGTCCACCAAATGATGCTGCGAAAATGTATTATAAGCGGTTTTAGATGTCTTTTAAACATTTTCTCGACGTATTCTAAACGTCTTCTAGAGGTCATTTAAGAGTTTTCTAGACGTTTTCTAAACATATTCTTACCGTCTTCTAAGCCATTACTAAATGTTTTCTAAATCATTTCTAAATAATTTCTAAGAGGTTTTAAAACCATTCGCAAATATTTGTTACAATTTGATCAGGCTTTCTAATGGGCCAGATCGGGGACTCTTCTTAGATATTTAACACTTGAATAGGGAAGTTATTATAAGAAAAATTCATGCAAAGCTTTATCACTAATTGAGCGTTGCTTGAAAACAAGCAACGATGTTTCAAGAAACATTCTTAAATATAATTAGGATAAAAATTTTCAAATTAAATTTATTAGCACATTGTTAAAAAATATACACTAGTACATAATTGTTTTATGTCAATGAAATTTCCATTTGTCATGAAATGTCAATGTAACACATCTTTGGGTTTGCCTTTGATAACACGGTGTGACATAAAATGTACTTGACTGATTTTTTTTTCACCTATTTCAATCAATTTTGGGACCAGAATTATGAATTTGAATGTCATTTTACACACAAAACCATACTTTTTGAGTAGTTTGTACTCAAAATTTTAGAAAGCTTGCATAGCATGGCTTTGTTGAGAACCTCTATGAGTATCATGTCCCATTGGGACACTGAAGTTAAACCTTCCTTGCTATTCATTTCCAACAATTATTCATTAACCTTAGCTGCACTGTTGTGATGTTTCACATTGAGCATCATAATAGGAAAAGAATATTTTTGATACACTTTCATGCTCCTTGCATACTAGTAACAATTGTGCTTATGACAAATTACTCATGCTTTCTCTGCAAATATCATTCCCTCTTATAAATGCAAGATCTGTGTGAATTCTTTCTGTTACAATTTTGAATATTTTATTTTGAAAATCAAAGATTTGTAAATATAGTGGTGGTGCAAAGAAAAAACTTTCTAAAATATTTTGAGGAATTTGCATTTATCAGGATATTGCATTTTGACACCAAAATAAAGTATGGTTTCTACTATAAAAATGATCTCAAATTCGTTTTCAGCAACATCAAATTGACCAGAAACTCTGAAAAAAGTATTCAACTAAGAAAAACATATTTTTGACACACAGTGAGATTTTTGTGTATGATCGTTACCTGTAGGCAGCATTGTCTATGTTGTGTAATTGAGTTTATGTCTGCTAATAGTGGATGATTTGTATTTAGTATTATAGTTTAGCAGTCATATTTAATCACGACTTCTTAATTATTCCATAAGCAAGGTCTGCTAGTTGCTTTGTAAACGTCTTCTTACTCTTTTATAAGAAATTTCTAAACATTATCTAAAGGTGCTGTAAGACATCTTATAAACGGTTTATTGTTTATTGGGTAAAAGACGATCAACATTTTGGATTTTCATTATTTAATTTTAAACTTTTTGCACTAGGAAAGTGAAGTGATCCAGAAATTTTTAAATCCGAGTAGTATAAGGCCATACAAAAAATTAGATGGATCTATCAATAAAAGAACCATATCCACCAGGAAAAACTCCCCGCTTAAAAATTTAAAACACGCATGCATTTCTCAATTTGTTTTGAACACTTTAAAGAGAGACAGAAAATTACACATGTCTCTCAAAACGCGGGATGTTTGAAGCAACTCCTAATATTTTGCTTATTATGCCAAAAATGTAATTAACACGCATAGTGTAATGTGGTTGTTACAAAAGTACACTTTTGCCAGATTATTACAAAAAAATAGGTGTGAGTTGAGGTTCATTCAATACATCGAAATTCTTTTTAATTATCTGATCGCACCCAATTTATTAATACATCATAAGGTTGTTCATGTGTCATAAATTTCATAAAGATAAAGTGATACTTTACGTGGCACGGAGATAATCAATTTAAATGACTTATTACATCGCATGGGGAATAAAAACTGTTTAAACATTGAATTTCTTTAATTACATAAACTTTATTAAAATTTATTTTTTAATACTTTGTTAACAGGATTAACATTTTCACAGCCAGGACTTTGTTGCATAATGAGTCACGCGCATTTTACGCAAATTCGGCTGTTTTTAGTTTTTATGCAATTCTTGAATTTTAACGCAAATTTTGAGAATTTCACAGTAAGCCAATGAGATTCCAGAGACTATATTGGCATTACTGGGCAAAGATTAAGTTATTGAAGCGGCAATCATAATAGGCTCTACTATCAAAACAATTTGATTAGCTGCCTTCAAAATCATTTTGTTAATTTATGCTCAGCAATTAAACCGAAAGGTGCATTTGTCGTTCTAATTTTCTTTGTTATTATATTATGTAATTTTGTTCTATCAAAGGCTCTTTGCGCATTACAGAAAATCCATATACATATAAAGCGCAATGGCCGTGTATTGTGAGCATATTGCTCCTAGGTACCTCATCTTGTATTAATGATATGACCTACAAAAATCAACATCATTAGTTAGGTTTGCAATGTTGTCTTGAAATATCAAGTTTCAAGCGACAACAACTTTTTTCATTAAAGAAAGAAAATACGTCAAACAAGATTTTTGGAGAACTAACGAAGGTTCCACTTTCTGTAAACATTCACATTGAGAAAAACGAAAATGATCAATTTCGCGGTTTTCTTCAAAGTCAACTCCAGATACTTTTATACTTCGAAAGATTTACAGTCCCAATCTCGAATAAACAGGTTATGATATGTTGGATTTCAAAATGGATATTGGTCTATGTGATTATTGTCATGATTATTGACGCGACTGATTCTACAGATTTATAGTGGGAATACTAATTGGTTAATAGAGTGTGTATTGCGTTCAAATGGACTGCGAGAAATTTAAATTACGGATATCTTATGGCCCAAGTCACATGAAGAAGGCCGGACCTAATCTAGATATCTCTCATTATTGGAATTGTAAGGTCAAAAGTGTATGTACTAATTACTATATTTCTTCATCAAAGAGTTTGTTTTACAGTAATCACCACCCTCATCCTTCCTTATGACAACAGTTCTGATTTTACTGAAATTTGTAAATTGATATCAAATCTGGGCACCCGTGAAGAATTTGATTATCAGAAGGCACCTTTGACATCTGGAAATATCATTTCTTGAGATTTGACGACATCATCAAATTTTCTATTGGAACTTTCCATGAACTTGCAATTGTCATTGAATGTTATTGAATTTTCAGCTCATAGTATTTTATTTTCGACCCAACATTCATGTAGTTCTGGCTTTGAAAATTTTGAACGTTATCCTCATCGTTTTATCTATATCCATCTTGTTTGCGATCCATTTTGCGAACTTTATATTTTAGCTCATTATTGCATAGCAATTTGAAAAAAATTTCCACATTATAGTCATTATTTTAGAGAAGATTTTAAAATTCATAGTCTTTGCTTTATGATGGGCAAATCTATTAAATTTAATACTTGGTTAATACGCCCCTTCAGTAATTTTGAGGAATTTAATCTTCTAATGCCTTTTAATTTTCAGACAGTTTCAATTATTTTTTCATATTAGTTTCACTCTAAAATTTCATGAATTCATCGACGTTTTTAGCATATGTTATTTTGAATATATATATATATATATATATATATATATA
>CABFPE010000493.1:314222-325338 GCA_900660155.1 Hofstenia miamia
ATTGGATAGATCTTCACTTTTATTGATTCGACATTTTCATAGACAATAACATACTGAAGACATTGTCAGGCACTAATTGATGAAATTTAAATATTTATATAAAAAAGAAACTGCATTAACAAATTTTTCAAATTATAACATTTTAAACAATGTTCTTCTATATAAAGTGATTAAGCAATAACAAAGTAACACTGTTTTCACCATTTATCTCATTAATAAAATTCTTACATCCTTTCTCATCCTGCTACTACAAGCCATTGTATGCCAAGACAATTGTGTTTAACTCCACTGAAAAAATATTTGTTATAACAGAAATGCAATTTTTGAAAGAAAATTATGAATGAAAAAGTTCCTTAAAAATATTCAATTATTGTAAATTATGAGTTTCTTAGAAAAGACAAAACACCATGCTTACTAATACATAGACAACTGATCGAGGAGTCTTCCAAATATCAAATAACACTGAATTTTTAATATTCAAAAATGTTAAATGGATAACAAATATTAAGGTAATATTGAATGCTTTTTATTAATTCTTAATAAACATTTCAAAATTTACATTGAAAATAATACCATTAATTATATTCTATTCAAATTCGGTAAGATCAATTAACTACTAATAATCTATAACAAAACAACATAATTTTTTACACATTTATTTGCTGGCATTAGAAAATAATTTAAGTTCAAAAAAATGTCTGCTAGTTATTGATACCATGTAAGCCATTTCAGTAGGCCCGGTCCTAGAAAATTTTTCAAGATAAAACTATTATAGAAAGATTATTGATTTGAAGCATCCGAAAGGAGGTTTTTAGTGTATTTTGTTAATTACAAATATTACCTTTAAAAATTGTCACTAGTTCAACTACTAAGTATCTCAATTTCCAATCAAATTCTTCTAATTAGCTGTCAAACAGAGGATTAAATATGATCGAAAATAGCAAATACAAATTAATGTTCTTTCAACGTGATTTAAGAACCAAAATGACTAGAAATAAGTATCAATCATTCACAACTAATTATAATTATATTTTTTATCTGTATTTTCAAATTAGAATTACTCAGAAAGGAAAAATAAAGCCTAATTCCGATTTGATCTCTATTGATATTACGTGATTTTATATTTTCATAGGCCTCACTCAAATTTATTAGACTGAAGCATAAATTCGGATTACCTACGTAAGGCTCTGTGGAATCAGAATTTTATTAGTTCGATTCCTGTTGTAATTGGCCCGGTCTGATTTTATTCCTGTTTAGTGCAATTTTATGGCCCACGTGTCTCCACAAAATGTCTTCACTTTTGCCTAAAAGTAGCAAATATTGTTAATATTTTTCTTCATTTAGGTTGTAGGCCCATTAAAACATATTTTGCTAAGTGCCAATGTCATTGGAACAGAACTAGTAAATTTTGTGGAACTCTAAGGTCACACCTTACTGTTATAAATTCGTATAACTTACAATTCTAAATCACATTATAATTGAAAGAACTAGAATTTGAAAAGTAATGATGTTGGGAACAGTAAGTAAATTAAAACAATAAATAACCGGATAATTGACGGCAATATGTCTCTTGAAGGAAATTGGATTTCTTCATTAGCAAATAATTAGATGTATTCCTAACTTCACATTTTAATCGACATTTATTTCTTTTTGTAGTTTGTTTTAACCACCATAATTAACTTCGTAGAAAAGAAATTCAAATACTTCAAACCTGGAAGTTTTTTTGCATTTGTGTGAAATTGTCTATTTGGTGTGATTTTTTCTCGTTTGATAATTACTTTCTTATTCAAGAAGCCAAGATTTATTATTTAAAATATTGATTAAAAAATTTAATCAAAAAGACATTCATCTTATTTTTCGAATTTGCCTAAAATTTATTTATGTTTCGTTGAAAAGATCAATTCCCAACAAATTTCCTTTTGTAACATAATGATCATAGCTTTGCAATGATACATTGGGGAACCTGAATTAATTTATGTTTCGTTGAAAAGATCAATTCCCAACAAAGTTCTTTTTGTAACATAATGATCATAGCTTTGCAATGATACATTGGGGAACCTGAATTAATTTATGTTTCGTTGAAAAGATCAATTCCCAACAAAGTTCTTTTTGTAACATAATGATCATAGCTTTGCAATGATACATTGGGGAACCTGAATTAATTTATATTTCGTTGAAAAGATCAATTCCCTAAAAATTTCATTTTGTAACATAATGATCATAGCTTTGCAATGATACATTGGCGAACCTGAATTAATTGAAACCAAGAGATGAAATTTTCACACTCAAGCTGGAAAATAAATAAATATTTTCTACCTTATTCAGAAGAGGCTGTAGATAGAATCACTAAATATTGTAAGTATAAAGAAGGTTTTTCTTCGATTAAAGGTGATTATCATCATAAAAGCGATCTGTAATTTAGTTTGATTGAAAACATACAATTTATACGTCTAACAAAGAATGTTAGATGTCTAGCATTCCTTGTCTTCCAATGAAACCTTGATGTCAAGAAATAAGAAGATAATCATCGTTCACTACGTTCTTTTGAAATTAATTGCTACCATAGTTTGAACTTGATTTTCATCGATTACCAAACTAAAATGGTAACCGATAACTCTTTGAATATTTCGAAGTTCAGCGTTACTGAATTTCAATGCTTTGCAAATGTGGCAAATTGTTTTCTGTCCAAAGGACAAGTGCAGAGAGCATATATACTGTATATATGAGTTGTGATTTTTTCAGTCAATTTATATTGAAAATGTCGAACAATAGTCTTTCTTCGCCATATGTGATACCTGGTTATGCAACTTTTGCCATCCGCGAGTTCATTATCTCCAAACTTTTGGAAGGGATGAGTCAGCGTAATATAGCCCGACCTGTAGAGCGACCTTGAAGTACTGTCGGGGATATCATCAGACGTTTCACTTCTGAAAACATCATTGCCCACAAGCCAATTCCGGAAGACCAAAGAAGACCTCCAAAACGTCCCAATCAGCTCTTATGTGTCTTTCAAGGCAAATCCCAGGAAGACTTCAGAGGAATTTAACAAGGAATGGGCTGATGGTCACCTCGGGATAGCAAGAACATACTGAAGAAGTACTCAATTGGGACTTTTGTGGCACCCAGAAATCTATTCTTAACCGCAAAGCAAAGATTACCCCGGCTGAGATTGGCCAGGTTGATGAGAGACAATTCATGCGAACATCGGTCTAATGTTATATTTTCAAATGAGTCAAGATTGTTCACATCACTGGTACTCTCTGAAGCTCTCAATATGCTCGGATTCTAGTGAAGGAACTCTTGCCACTCTTTAGAAGTGATTCAATATATCAGCAGGATAGTACGCCATGTCATACCTCAAAAGAAATGAAAAACTTTTTCCATAATAATGATGTTGCTATCTTTACTGAATGGATTTGATCATTTGTTAATTTTTTTTAAGGTGGCAGAATACATTTTTCCAATACAAGTTTTCTAATTTTGATTAAAAATTAATAGCCAACTGTTTTTCTACATATTTTATGGTATTAGACATATAGATTTTCCTTTCTCAATCACAGTAACACTTAGTTATAATCTCATGCACACTCTTTCCAATAAATGTTCATTATTTATTCAAAATAGCAAGGTGGTTGAATACATATTACCAGTAATGTATAATTCAGTCTTACAAAATGNGGATTTTCGAAAAGTAACTCCTGCCACTCCTTACCAGTGATTCAATATATCAGCAGGATGGTGCTCCATGTCATACCTCAAAAGAAACGAAAAACTTCTCTCACAATAATGGGTTTGCTATCCTTGCTTACTGACCTGGCCAATCTCAGGACCTTGACATTATCGAAAATATGTGCAAAGAGGTCAAATATCGAATTAGATAGCATTCTCTCACACTGAAAACAAGCTATGGATTGCAATATAAAAAGAATTTTATACAATTCCCAACAGTTTTATTGAAAACTGTTTGCTTCAATCCCTTATCGCCTTGAGGCTGTTATTCGCTCAAAGGTACACCCTACAAAATATTAGAAGAATGCTTATATTGCAACAATTATTGAATTATGTATATTATTTTGAATTTACTTTTTTCGGATTTGTTCATTTGTTAAAATTTTTTTAGGTGGCTGAATACATTTTTCCAATAAAAGTTTTCTAATTTTGAATAAAAATTAGTAACAAATTGCTATTATAAATAAATATTTTATAGTATTAGACATACAGATTTTCCTTTCTCAATCAAAGTAACACTTAGTTATAAACCAAGACACAATCTATCCAATGAATGTTCATTATTTATTCAAAATAGCAAGGTGGTCGAATTCATATTTCCAGTACTGGATAGTATATATATATATATATATATATACATTAATGATGTACGAGTATTGGTTCTATCTATGACTAAGTGAGTAGTTATTATCATGTACGGGTAGGCTTTCCCTTTCCATATTTTTTATTTAATTTGTCTAAATAGTAGAAATATAATGAACGTGAAATACGTTCGAAATTTCTTTTAAATTTATTTTAAAAATGGATGCACAATGTTTGCTGGATAATGATTTTAATAATATAGAAATTGATTGACAGGAGCAATCAAAACCAAGATTTATTTCAAGGTATGAAAAAATTTAGATTTTGTTTGCTTACTGAGAGTAAATTTTGTCTATAACATTTACGTAGTAAGAGGTTTGGAAGCGACATTTAACGGACTTTTTCCGAATTATTTCACTGGCTGTACCATCAGCGAAATAAAACAAAACTTTTACTTCTATTAAGTATAAGTTGAACACATTTCATTGAAATCCATTTCACGTATTTTTTATTACTTTAGTACACGTTTCAAAACAAAAGTTAAATGGTAGTCCATATTGTATTTGATTTAATTGTTACTTACAGAATCGCTAAAAAATATTATTTAATAGAAAAAATAATCGAAAATGTGAAAATGAAACCCTAATAGTACCTATTTATGGAGAATACATTTCCATTTTGAAGTTTGAAAAACGTCAACTACTATTTTTTTCATGTTAAATTGGTCAGACATTTGTTCGAGGAGGAACTTTGATGTTTTGGTAATTCAATTACTAAAACAAAAATACCACTGCAAAAAAATCTACCAACAAACCATCAACAACAAATTTACTACTGTCTGGTTGTATTTTTAGGAAAAATACATAAAGTTATTGATTTATGACATTGATTGCATTATTGAGTGGTTTTATATATGTATACCTGTAGACAAATTTTGATTTGTTCAAATCCTTGTATTCTTAAGGCATGTACTCATGATGATGAAATTTTAAAATAACATCAATGTTAATGTGTCAAAGGTGATGAAAATAAAGTGAAAGTGATTTTGGTTATAAAAATAAATTATGCCCTTTACCTGACCCGTTTTGAACAATTGTTCCATCACAATTAATAAATGCCCTACTTCTATATGCCACACAATTTTAAATTTAGTTCGCCAAGTGTACATTTAATGTATATTTGCCTTGTGTAGGCATGCAATAATTTCTTCAACTGCCGTCAAGTTGCACAACTTTCTTAAATGTTGATTTGGGCATATTTTCTGTATGATGAAACTTGATGCTCTGCAATTACATATGTTACATACACATATTTCCCATTTTCTTCATTTGTTAGGTTCTTACGTTTCCAACCATAAATTCAGCGAATTTAATCTTCCTTACAAGAAAGACATAATATCAACCAAATAAAATATCGATGACTCCAATATATTTTAAGGACCATAAGAGATCTTGATAAGATTGTAAATTTAACTATTTGATTGCATTGCAACGCCGTAACAATAAGGAAATTTCTCAACACTTAAATTTCCATGTTGCTTTCTGAGTTAACTAAGAAATACACTCTTGAATTTTAAATAAAACAGTAAATATTTTTCATATTTTGAGAAGAAATTGGTCGATAGAATTACCTACGTTCCTTAAAAAATTGTAAATGTTTAAAATTCCGTATTTATGGCCCTCGCCTCGCAACCGTTTGCATATCTGATTAAAGTGTTTGGATAGTATTTGAAATTTAGATAAAACAAATAAATAAACCTTGTAATACAAATGAAAGCGAATTGCAGACATTCTTCCAGTATTGATGAGTAAGACGAGAAGGAGAGATTCCATTGTTATGAATGTGTGACATGTAACGGAAACGATGTCCACAGAAATAATGTAACCATCAACATTGCGCATATTGTGAAGTTTTCCCATCAGCCAAGGTTTCCCTGCCATTAAAACACCATAAATTGAATCAATGAAGGTTACAACCATAAGAATGACTTCTCCGGAATATTTTTCTTTTTTCAGTATGATCAGTATGCAGACAATACCGTTGAAAAGTAAACATATTAATCCCAGTGTCGTACCCAGCATTTCAAGTAGATTTCCAAAATACGTTAATAACTGAAATGCGCTATATTTTTCGTATGCGAAGCTATGGAAGTTGATTGGCTAATTGTATGCTGGGAAAAGCTTCCCGCGCATATTCAATTGAATATACAATATAAAATCTACACAATGAAAAAACGGGGAAGTTTAAAGTATATACTTAATGCAACGTTTTTTGTCAAGTATGAGGAGAGAATTCGAAAATATATTCACAATGAAGAACTAAAAATAATATTGATATTCCCCTGTATGAAAATTCTATAAGGCTGAATAATAGTTTATCTATTCAATTTTTGAAAGACTTAGATCTATGTGTGGCACTCCCGTTCAATTTTTTTATTATAAATTTACTGCTTTCGTACAAAAATTTGGTTCAAAATAGTGCTGTTAAGAGCATACCATGTCATCAAAAATTATAAGTTCTTCTACAACTTTTAATGTGTGCAAAGAGACAAATTTTAAATTAAAAACAATGTTTCGAGTATCTATATGTAGGAAAATTGTCTATGCTTTAAATTAAGAGTAAGATTATTTTTACAGTGTTATCAATATCAACAGTCAAAAAAATTTAAACAACAGTTTTAATAAATAATAATGTACTGTAGAAATGAGGACTAATATTCAAGAAGAGTTTTTTAACTAATTGAAATTTTTAGAGTTTTCTTATAAACATCATCCTTAGACATTATTTCCCAACTCCTAACAAATTTGAGCCTCAACATAAATGTACTCATTAAGCATTATTTATATCATAGATTAGTAAATGGTACAAAATATTTTGGTTATTTGATATAGTTGCAAATCCACACAAACTATTTATTACTGCACATTTTAGTTAAAAATTAATTGAGAGAAACGACTTTGTAGAAGTTATGCATGAAGGTTTACTTTCTTTTATTTATTCATTAGTGTTTAGATCATATTTATTGCAAAATTAATATATTATAACTTGTGATAAAATAACATATGGACACTCTTGCCTTCTAAGAAATTTAGGCTTACAGGCAATAAAATATGAAAATTAATAAAATGACCTTAATCAAGTATTTTTAAGAAAAACCAAATTCACTTAACTTAAATTGAAAAAAATCGCTCTTTTCTAAAATAATATTTGCATTGCTTTTATATATATAACATAAATACGCACTATGTATGCACAAAATTATGAATAAAAATGTGAAATTTCAATTAAATTGTAAAGAATTTTTCATTGTTTTGACAAAATATATTTCAATATTTGATGACAGGCTATTATAATATTAAATTTTAATGAACATTCTGTCAATGTCATTCGTAACATCTCTGTTCTTACAAAGCTTCTGGCATAAAAGTACTATTAGTAAAAAAAACTACAGATGTTGTATTCTTAATTAATTAATCGCAAAATAATATTTAATACGATATTTTTTTACAAATCTTAGAACTATTATACATTCCATTTAAATGTATAAAATCATTTCATTTTAATAAATAACCAGGCAAATTTGCGGTTAATATTAACAGCAGGCAGTCCGTCTGTTAACCGCAAATTTAAAAAGCAGTTTTTTTCAGAATTTTCTACTTTGCTACACAAAAAAATTAAATTTGATTTGCTAGATTTTAAGATACGAAATTTGTAAACTATAGTGCTATTATTCTGTTACTCGGAGCATTTGAGAACAATGCCCAGGCATGGAAACAACGATGTCTGGCCGCCAAGCTTATACGAGGAAACTACAATTTTAGAATCTGGATTTGGATTCGAAAAATATTTTCAGATTTCAATTTCTATGAATTCTGTTTACATGCATTTCTTTGTTTACATATTATTCAAATGTGTATTTTCAGTTTTGTTGTTGCTTTTGACTAATTTCCGAATTTCTAATTTGGGCGAAAATTCATTCAATGAAATATCCATTTTGAATTTCATTTGTTCTTAATTGACCTAATAAAGTAAGATTTGGCAAAAATACACTATCAAAATTCGGATTTAGTTTCATAGATTAATTTGTTGATTAGCAGAAGATGCATATGCACACAACTAACTATAAAAAGTTAATAGCTAAAATTATATTATTNGCTTACTGGGAGTAAAAATTTGTCTATAACATTTACGTAGTAAAAGGTTTGGAAGCGACATTTAACGGACTTTTTCCGAATTATTTCACTGGCTGTACCATCAGCGAAATAAAACAAAACTTTTACTTCTATTAAGTATAAGTTGAACACATTTCATTGAAATCCATTTCACGTATTTTTTATTACTTTAGTACACGTTTCAAAACAAAAGTTAAATGGTAGTCCATATTGTATTTGATTTAATTGTTACTTACAGAATCGCTAAAAAATATTATTTAATAGAAAAAATAATCGAAAATGTGAAAATGAAACCCTAATAGTACCTATTTATGGAGAATACATTTCCATTTTGAAGTTTGAAAAACGTCAACTACTATTTTTTCATGTTAAATTGGTCAGACATTTGTTCGAGGAGGAACTTTGATGTTTTGGTAATTCAATTACTAAAACAAAAATACCACTGCAAAAAAATCTACCAACAAACCATCAACAACAAATTTACTACTGTCTGGTGGTATTTTTAGAAAAAATACATACAGTTATTGATATATGACATTGATTGCATTATTGAGTAGTTTTATATATGCATACCTGTAGTCAAATTTTGATTTGTACAAGTCCTTGTATTCTTAAGGCATGTACTCATCATAATGAAATTTTAAAATAACATCAATGTTAATATGTCAAAAGTGATGAAAATAAAGTGAGAGTGATTTTGTTTATAAAAATAAATTATGCCCTTTACCTGACCCGTTTNAAGATGACAAAAAGTGAAGTCAGTTGCTAAAGGTTGCAAAAGTAAAATAAGGTTCTTCACCAACTGGTAAAAGTAACGTTGCCTTAATGTTATTCTTGGCTAAATGCCACGTCTAACGTTGCGGTTTTTGATAATAAATTTGTACAATTTTATAATCAAATTGCTAAGCAGTGTAGATGCCCATATGCATGAGAATAGAAAACAAATCGTAGTCGGTGTTTTTTTAACTATAAATCACAACATATTTGCAAACACTTTAGCCATACATGATAATTTTCCTCAAAGCTTGCTTCATTTGTAAAGAGAATCATTGTTGTTTTTAGAAAACTTACAATGCAGTATCACTTTTTATGCTAGCTTACATTTGTTGTCATCTAAAATATATAGAATTTATCGAATATTAAAAAGCTTCATTTATACTTGTGTTTAATTTGTAGAAAGCTAATTTGTCATCCTTCACACTTTTTCAAAACAATTTTAGTATGCATTTATTGCTGAAATAAACATCTCTTAATTCTGGTTTACTTATATTTTTGGCATTAACTCAAAAAGTACTCAAATTTATTGTACCCACTTAACTACAATATCTGTGATAAAAATAAACGTTGTTGGTTTGTGAGAAATTAAGCTAAAATGCATTTATATCAATTTGACCAAATCCAAAAAGTCCTTAGACAATATTAACACAATAATTATGTCAAAGGCTGAATCTGAAATTGTAATAACAGAAAATTACTATTCTCAAATCATCCCCTAAGGAGTAATTTATCTTGGTATATAGAATTTGGTAAGAGTTATAAATCTGCTAGACGCTGTCTCTTTTTAGCATAACGGCATCTTTCTTGTATTAATTTTATATTGTGACGAAAAACTATTCGGCTTTTTTTGAAGTTGACCTCATTGTACTGGAAATTCGTCTTAGAATTTTAGGGCTTTTCCTTGAAAGCAAATGGCTTTGACGTTTTCATCAATGTCTTGGTTTTTGTGTAGTTTTAACCTAAATGCAAAGGAAATTCTTGTGTGAATAGGACGATATGATTTGAAAAATTTCCAAATTGACTGTGCTTAACTCTTATCAGGACATCTGAAACAACACATATTTTCGGACTTTTGTCGACATTTTGTTAACATCATGTTATTACCTATGTACATCTACAGAATATTTCAAAAACATTTTTTTCTTACATAATACTATAATACACACATTGTGTATACTGTTGCTTATAGTTGATCATTGAAATGAAAAACTGCCGCGTATTTAACAAAAATCTTAGTTTTTACTATTTTTGGGTACAATAATAAACAGAAAACTATAGTCACTCAAAAAAACACCCCGAAATTTCACGTGGAGCCCCCCATACGCTATTGGCCTATAATTATGAATTGCAGTAAAAAGTCGTAATCTCTCTGGCAGTCATTTTCTCCTCAACAATATGAAAACAAGAAAAAACTTCATTTATTTTGCTTTGTTTAAAACTTCATTTATTTTGCATTGCCTACGAGTACGACTTTCTTAAAATAAATGCTTGCGAGCTTTTTCGTTTGCAAACTCTTCGATTATTTTGCTGGATTCTACTAAGTAACACGAGTGTGAAGTGACACCAATCCGTTATCATCGAAATCGAATTAACAATGAAAAAACAACTGTGATGACAAACTGTCACGCATGCAGTCGGCAGTCTCCAACATGTTGCAAGCAAATAAACCATCAGGTCAAACTTTGCTACAACACAAAGTGGCGAGGATGGTTGAGTTGATGCGGGGAGGGGCGGTTCCCACGGCCCTGGGTTCACAAACAATGAATGAAGCAAGGATTCATTCCGAGAACACAGATAAAGAATTAATCCAGTTATTTTGCCACAGACCTAACAACATCAAACATTTCAAATCAACT
>CABFPE010000493.1:337310-349253 GCA_900660155.1 Hofstenia miamia
TTTTTATAAAAAAATATATATATATATATATATATATATATATAAAGTATGTCAAATAAGTGACAACACCTCTTGCTTTTTTGAAATATTCAATTATAGCTGTTCATGATATAACAGTTGATAATGATAACACTTTGATGCAATGAAAAAAAGTCTAACTCATGTGGAAATGTCAAGCAAATTTTAATCTCCTTAACAAAGCAGTTGTCATTTTGGATGTGTGCTTGGGGTCATTTTCTAAAGGAAGGAATCACACTCTGTTAGTGAATATGTGACAGTACATGGGCCCCTTGTTGTCATTCATTGTTCCTTCGATTACTTTTAGGTACTCAACGCCGGCAGCTTTTATGCAGCCCCAGGGGATGATACTCAGACCTCTATGCATGAATGTATATTTATATATTTAATACAATAATACTTGTCTTTTGAGTGAAATGTTTTAACAGTTCTTTGCATAATATATTTTCCAGCTCTAATTAAATTCAGGTCTTCATTATTGAAGCAAATTATCGCAATTTGCGCCCTGAATAAAATCAATGAGATCGTTGACAATTACCATTGGAAAACTCAACCACTCGCCGACTTCACCGTTCAGTAACTTGTGAAATGTGAGATTAATTAGAGAGGAAATGCAAACTATCTTTAGTCTGGAATTTTACTCACTTAATTCTAGTTTCGTTTTTACAGTGAATTGTGTAATCCATTTTACTTTATATATTTTGAAATTGAGTAAATTTCTATGTATTTTACCCTTTTCCTAGTATTGATTACAAACCTAAAACTTCATTATAATATTATCATGGACAAAAATGGAGCTATCAGCATTGTATAAGTACAGACATATATTTTTAGTTTTACTAAACTTCCTATTTGTTTTGAAAATTGCTCCGAGAGTATTTAATATTCTTTCATTTAACATACGTTCAACTAAGGATTTGGTTATTTTAAAATTTTGACTGAAATTTTTATTTGCAAAATTGAATTTGAAAATTTAGTAACTTTCAGTTTGGTATTCAACATATTCTCCACTTCTCCTACTACTTCTATTACTTTATCTCCTTATCTCTGCTCTTTTTCGAACTGCAATTTTTCAAACCTATTTTTTCAAAGATATTGATCATGTATTTGATACTCAATTTCAAGTATTGTATTTGAGAGATAGCCGATACTTGTAAAATAATACTTGAAATTTTTAAGAAATATTTAGAGGTTCTTGATGATTTAATTGAGATGTTGGGTTCTTGTGATTAAGGTTTATATTGATTGTTCCTCCCCAGTTACCAAATTCGATCAGTAATTCTGCAACTTCAGGATTTACTAACTATATCAGCAGCAGTTGAACCATTTCTTAGTAAATCAGGACTAATCATAGTCTCATTTAGAGCTAAGTCAAATCTATAGACTACTCGAAAATTTTTGCTTAAGTACAAAATTATTATTGATGTTGATGAAACTACTTGAAATATTTGGTACTTCATTTTTTGAATACTTGATAATACACACTTGAAAAAAAATTACTTAAGTACTTCTCCACTAAATACCATGACAATAACCTGCACTCTACCTTCTCATACCTGAACGTGTGCTATTTCTGTGTTAAATTCTTGCACCCTGCTATTAGATCGTCTGCTATTTCCACTTCTTTCTTACTTGTCAGTTATCCACATGCCTCTTCTATCAACTTTGTCTAAACTACTTGTTTCTGTCTTACAATTACTGTCTATATTTTAGTCAGCCCTGCCTAGACATCTGTCAACATCATCTATTTCTTTCTGTTAATTTCCTATCTCTTTCACAAGACTTCTACTCTTAGCAATTTCTTAATCTTTACTGATCCACTGTGGTTTGTTGGAACTGGTAGCATAGCTCATACTATATTGCTTCTTTGGATTTCAGATTTACTGTTTCTACCACTTATTTTACTACTTCCACGACTTCACTTTGCCTTGCTTAGCTTACTCAACGCTCTTTTTACTTCTCTAGCTGCAAGATTCTCCTACCAATTGTTACTTTCTTTTCTGTCACAGTTTTCTGTATTGCTCTGTATTGCTATTTTCTATTCAATGTCTATCGGTCTTTCATAAGTAGGACATCTTAATCAAGCAACACCTCAAAATCATGATTAGCACTGTTTTTCAATGAGGAAATTCGATTGTTTCGAATAAGATAACTATTATAGATTTAAGTCAATATTGCAAAGTGTTTGAAATTATATATCAAATGATATTCCTTAAGTGTGATTTGATTGCCCATTTTGGACAGTGACATCGTTATCACCCAAATCTTTTCAACAGTAATTAATTAATTCGACGAGAAATCCTATTAATTTGTTAGCTACTGCCTTATTTGTAAGCTGCATTTTTTAAGTAATCCAGTCATCAACAACTTGCCGAAGACCAAGTTTTTTGTTAATACACAGAAAAGTTATAAACTAGAATTATTATATGCTTCAATAAATTCAGAGGTAATTTCCATGTGATGCAATTTGGATTTCGATATTTTATGTTAGATTGTCATAGAATTTATAATTCAATGATCATATGATCAAAATATAATAAAATATATACTACTGAAATATTATAGGACTAACACTTGCTATACCTCATAATTACTGAATTTTGATTTAGTTTTTAGAATAATATAGAACATCAATGTTTAATTCAAAGATATTTTTTAGTGGTCCATAATTATAACATTCTTTAATTAGTGTTTTAAATAGATAAGGATTACATTTTGACTTTGTGTATTAACTAGAAATAATCTATTTTAAATATTACAATAGCTAGTCTATTTATAGTGCAAATTATATTTTAAAAAGAGATGTTCCTTGATCATGTGAATTTCATAACTGGATGCCCTTGAATTTCTGAAATTATATCATGACGTAAGTGTCTCATAACCAAATTCCTATTGTTGTTTCAGGTCATCAATTTGATTAAAGGCACTTACATGCCAAATTATTATCATTTTAGAATTAAAAAATTTTATTTTCTGAAAGATTAAAGAATTTTGATTTGTTGTAATTTCCTAAATTCATTAGCTCACAATCAGTGAGCTGAAATGACTGAAAATTCAATTAGTTTGATATATTTCTCTTAGTCTATCTAACACAAGTACTTTTTGTTCAATGTGCTTTTTATTATAATAACATTTTTAGTGTTATTAATTAATTCAGCTTTCAATATTTCAACTTTAGCTTAAATTGATGATCTTTTCAATAAATTTAACATACTTGTCTTACAACTGGATTTTGTAGGTATTAAATTCAAAATATTCAAGGATTTAGCATGATTATAATTTGCAGGTGGTCCAATTGTCAATGAAATTGAAATTTCTCATAAAACATTAGTTTCTTACACATTTTGAAAAATTTTAGATGACAGTGCCAAAGACTTAAATTTAGAAGTTTCTGATAATACTTTGGGTAGAGGAGCACCGAAGGAAAGTACCCGCTTGTAGTAATTGTGGAAGGCTTAGAAAATCATTTAGAGTTATTGTAATTCATTATCAGGAAGTAAGACAAGACTTACATTAAACAGCGTTTCTCATGGAACGGAGTTTTTCTGTTCCATGTCCTATTCTATCGTCGCATCAAATCCCAATTAGTTGTCAAATGCATTTCCTATGCTCCAGTGACGATAGGTTATCCAAATACGCCGTATGTTCTTAATTACAATTAATGTGCCTGAAATTGTCCTTAGGCTGTTTTGATAGCACGGAAATTTTCAATCAATGAAATTATACATCATTTTTCTAGTGGTTTTGCTTGGCTGCTAAATTCTCTACACATCAGGGTTGCCTGAATTCCTATGATAAGAGTGGGAGCGGTTATTAAGCCATGATATATACAAGACACAAAGATTCATTTATGTGAAATTTGATTGAAAATGACTAGTCTTTGAACTATCCCTTTGAAGGCTATTAGATACAAGGTTTTAGAGTTACACTTTGCTAAATTAAATTGTGGTAATGCTTTCTAAACACTAAAGTAATTACTTACAGGGGAAATCTAGAGCTTTTTAGCAATTCAAGTTTCAAATGTACTTAACAAATTTTAATTTTGAGCAATCTGGAAGAAATTGACTAGTGAAATAAAATCCGTTTTAGAATTTTTGTAATTTCCACAAAATTCATTGTCTCTCGAAATATAATTTGTTTTAAAAATTGTTTGAAATCGACACAAATAGATTACAGAAATGATTATCACTTAGAAAACTACAAATCAAATGGTTACTACAGTAGCCAAGTACTAAATATAAAAAATAAATCATAAAAAGTTTTATTACTCTTATGAAAATTCTCATTAAATGACTGCAACTTCCTAATATATTGATAAGCAAACATTTCAACATAAACATTAAAAATTTAACCATAGTACAAAATCAATATTTTTATTTCAAATTATGCATACCAAATGATGTCGGGGGTTCCCGACTACTCTCTATTTTTGATATTGGTCTCTATGGCTCTCTGAAAGCTGTTTAAAACGTTAATCGTCTCTAAACTTAAAATTTGAAGATATCCCTCACCTTAGAATTGCTTTTTCAGAAATGGTTATATAATTAATTCGCTTGTAACTCCCTTCTACAGTCTGGTTAGCTGACTTTTATTCTATTTATATAAATAGTACAAAAACACGCTTTATCCGAGTGGTTGGAGATGGTACCTAGGGAAGTGTTCTAGGGCCCTGTAGCGTGCATGTAGCTATGACGAATTTATTTTGTTTTTTAGACAAATTGCTAATAATAACGTCGACATTGTTTTGATTTCATTGGGCATATGCTGTGCCAAATGATTAACATAAAACGTGATGTAAACATGATAATCGTATCATTGATATTTCTGCAGGTCTTATAATGCTTGCACAACATGCTGAGCAAGATATACATGCAAGTTCTACAGTTGTTTTAGCCATGAATCAAATGTGTATTGCGCATCTTTTACTTAATACAGAGATTCCTCTGACATTATTGTCAACGCTTGAAGATCATTCTTGATAAATCAGATTTCGTTACATGTGATTCTGCAGCATTGGGACGAAACATTTACATCAAAACGTTTCCTGACTCTGAGTATACGAAAACATCAGATGCGGCCAAACAAAGGCTGCATGTTATCACACATGTGATTGCTTCATTTTTAGCTACAAAAACATCAGATGTGACTAAATAAAGGCTGCATATTGTCACACATGCGATTGCTCTATTTTTAGATAAGGAACTATCCAAAACATTTGTTGACAGAAGCTTTGGTGTGCACTTGGACGAAAGTACGTGGAACAATAAAGGTCGCTCGGAGTTCAAGATCTGTTATCTTAATGATTCTTCTTAATGATTCTGGGAATAGAAAGGTGAAATATTTGAAAACAATTGAACTTGCTATTGATGGTGAGACGGTTGAAAATTTCTTAAATAACAACACTATGAAATCTACAGGTGATATTCACTTAATAAGTTTTGAGAAAACCATTAGGGTGGTCGAATTTTTTGATAATTTGGTTGCAGTCAGCTTTATGTCTGACAACTTATACAAGGTTTCAACACGGGTGCAGAAGTACAACTTTCAAAGCCTTGTCCTAATTTGGTTAATGTTCTGGGTTGTAGTTGCCATCAAGCACATTTGCTCTCGAAGGATGAGGTCAATCTTGACAAGCATGGGTATCTGAAAATATTAGTAAACTTTGATGGTGTTTTCACAAATTTTGTTACTTCCATCCTAAATCTTGCTCCCCAATCAGTTATTTGAGGATTGAACCGCTCTTTCCTACTAGATGCTTAGATTGAATTTAATCGCCTTTTTATGAAAAGCAGCTTAAAGCAGAAGGTCCATTGTAAAAACTTGTCAATGACTTTTTACTGTTTTTGCCCCATGAGGACTGTGCAAAGTTTTTCACTACTGAAAAGTACAGAATTGGTCAATCAATCCGGGATGAGTGCCGAGCCGCATGATTCTTTTCGATTAATCCGATATTCATTTGATCGTTGACATTTTGAAACTTACGTCATCGCCGATGCCTTAATGAAGAAAATTTGAAACGGGATCCTAGTTGAAGGACGATGTGAAACAGACTGCTGAGCAGTCAGAGGAAACAGAACATGGTAGAGGAGGAAGGTCAGCGTAAAGTCGGTATTTTTAAGAGACGTGGAAAAGACCATATAAACGAATTAAAGGAGCGCATTTCGTGTACACTCCAAGAAAATATTTCTGCTGAAAATTATTAGTAGAATTCTTTAGTCCCAGTTATTTTGATTAATTAGCCAGTATTCAATCCTGTTTGAAAATAATCGGATCTCTCTGACAGCATTTTGTCCAGCATCGGTATCGTTAGTTACATATCGTGCAAATGAGTTAGGTTCAGGATTGCCATGGGTATGGGTTGGGTATGGGTTTCAAATTTCTCTATGTGAAACCACAGAAAGAGTGCTGATTAGAAGGGGCCTCATATTATTTTTTGTCAAAGGCCTTACGCGTCCTCTCATTTGTAAAGTATATTTTCTAACTCATATAAATTGCGCTCATTCGAACTACAATTTCTGTAAAGTGGCAGTTTATAAAGTTTGTTATCAATTGTCAATTTACATAAAATATTTCCTTAATTAGTGATTATTATTCAGTCAGTCAACATCAAACATTGGAGATTAATTAATAATTATTATATTTATGTATGTCACTTATCAACTCAATTGATCAGCTTGCTTCAATCCAATGTTTCCTTATGCCATTCTTGAGAGAAGCTACTTTTGCCATCAATTCTACAGTTTTCTCAAGAACTACAGCTTCCATCAAATTTCAACAGATACAGAGATCATTTGAAATTTGCTTCCAAAGGTTGTACTTCATAAAATCTCTGAAATTTTGCAGGACTGCAAATCTTTTTTCGATCAACTAGAAATTGTTGGCCCACCAATGCCTCTCTCATACCTTTCCTACCTGTCCTTGGATGTGAAGCTATTTAAGAAGCAATCTGGCATCTGCTCAAATTTCCCAGTCTTCACTCAAACTACTCGCCATATTTGCGCTGTAATCCTTTAGAATGTCTGTGGGTGATTCATTCGCTAAAATGTGTGCATTCTTCAAATGTGTCGATGTTTCAAATAAAATCCATGAGCTAATGACGTCCTTTGGTTTGATCGAGTGCAATGTGAGTAACGATTTGTTGAACCTCCTTGGACAAGTGGAGATCTTAATATCTAAGACCATTCTAGGAGTTGGATTAGCAGACTGTGTGCGTCACTCAGAAGATCTATTTGATTCCCTCTTGCACAATGATTGGATTTCTGAGCACCCAGTGCCTATAAAAGCATCAATGCTACACACTGCTCTGATGGCAGAGATTGGCGCATCAACAGACGCCTGACTTCCGACCCACTCAGCTACTGCAAAATTTTAGTTTAGCCTCATGCTATTGTTATTTTGCTTCTCAGTTTTGTGGTTTAGTATACATTTTCACAATAACAATAATAAGCTAGGCTCCAATGATAATTTGGGAATCGCAAATGCAGAAGTGAATAATAACTTCTGACTTCAAGTTTCCTTAACTGTGGTCACATTAAGTTGTGTCTAGGTATTTATTTATCTAGTTTATAAAAACTTGTTTCATGTCAATTCATTCGTCCAGAGCACATAATAAGTTGTACTGTGGTTAAAGTACACACTGTACAATATTACATCAATTACCAAATTGAAAAGTATAGAGAATTACTAAGACAAAATTTTTTAGCTAATAATAAAAAATTAGAATCACAAAGGAAATAAATAATATTTTCATTTGCAAACACTGATTTTATGCCATGTGCTGCTCTTTATGTATTCTGTTTTTGGTCATGCTGTATGATTTTTAAATATATTTAAGAGTATAGTAGGTTTATTTGCAATTTATTGAGTTACTTTCAATTTTAGAATTTCACAATCTTGAAATTAATGCAATTTATTCATAAATGCATAATGAAATAAAATATAAAATCATTTATTTTATAATAATTTTCTAATATTTCTTAGCCATAGTGAATTATGTTTAGGTTGCCAGTCGTCATCAATAAGCAGTGAGCTATTTAATTGAATTAAACCAAATTTTTTATACCTATTTGTATTTAAGCGCCTTTTGAACTATGTTTAGGTTGTGAAGAACATTTGTTACAACATTTGGTATGCATAATTTAGAACAATAGACTTATTGATTTTGTACTATGCTCTATCTTAGCAGATTGATATTCAAATGCTTGCATTATCAATATACATGTGTTAAGAAGTTACAGTTATATAATGTAAAAGTGCCAATAATTTTTGATGACTTACTTTTATATTTAGTTCTCGATTAATTTAGTGAACATTTGTTAAGCAAATTTCTAAGTTTTAGTAATTATTTTGTTGGATTTCACAAAATTTCGGAAAAAAGTTCTATTTTACTAGTCTATTTTTGGTGAGTTCCAAAAGATTTCTGAAAGAAATTATATTTCGCTAGTAAATAATTTTGTGGATCCCACAAAAATGTACATTAGTTGAAAGCATTTGAAACTTAAATTGCAATAACAACAATGGAGAGTGTGATTTATTCAGTATTTATTTGACTATGATCTAGGCTAATACTGTGCTTACAATTATTCCTCTATTGAACATAACTGGCTTTTGTTTTCGAGCATTGAAAAATATGGAATCGGTCAGTAAAAATTGTGGACCCAACCTGCAGATTGAAAAATCATAAATTGTAATCTCAAGGTTGACGAGTACACAAATAGAGAAGTTGCAATAACCCTATTACTACAAGATTTCAATAAATAGCTTGATAGTCTGGTGATAAAATAGTTGAAGAGATGGGCTTTGTTGCTCATATTTCGATTTTACAGAATTTTGTATTGCAAAAATTGTGCTAGTGGAGAAATGATTTTTTAAATTGTTGGGTGATGAATCACTTTGATCCGAGAAATACAATCTGCAGTTTTACCTGACCTACTTGTACCTATGTGTTAACATAAATATCATAAAGATCAGATCGTGTTTCAAATGATAAGCGAGATCAAAAATATCATGGATTTGACTAACAAATGGAAACCTATAGTAGATAGACAGAAGAATAGATCAATGCAATGTTGTTACTAAAATCATGATATTTCATAAATATTGTTTCTAAAATGGAAATATAACTCAATCGATATTTAAGTATGTTTTACTTTCGTAACCTTGAGAGAGTCTTGTGCTCTTTTAAAAGGACAAACTTATCTCAAATAATTTGAAGATATCTTTCTAATCAATTATTATATTGCAATGGTATAATCTATTGACAATTTCAAACACAAAAACCTCCTTTGCCTCTGTTATTGTTTAGTTTGTAAACTATTTGCTCACAACATATTTTGTTAAATTTGAAAGTGACTTATCGCATTTAACCGAAAGTTAGTTTAGACTTGAATTTGAAGCTTGTAGGTTAAAAAAATGAAAATAATTAAATATTGTAGGAGCAGTTAGTCCCACGTATCACACTGCAATGATGCTATTACAAGTGATCCTCCATTATAAAAATATAATTTTTTCAATTTTTTACAAACATCTAATATTATCAATGATTTCCTTCAAATACAAACATGAATTTACTTTATTGATGCCTCTAACTCTATTTACTTAAAGCATTATGACTTCTTAGTTAATTCAATTATAGCCCAATTTTAGCCCACTTGTTTGATGCTAAGCTTTCATTCCGATTAGGTGCGTGCTCACGATGATATAAAAAAGGAAAACATTTACCTGATGAGACAACAGAAATGTGGAAACATAGTATATAGTAATTGTTTGAAACGTAATATCTTCAAAGGTGTTTTTTATATTCCCATGAAACTGTGCATGAATGAAGAAAGGTATTTGCCTGTGATCCCTACAACTTTTATGAACTTCCAATAAATTAGTCAAAATTGATAACAAGAATAATTGTTTTGGCATAAAATGTTTAATTTTTAGTGTTGAATTAAAAAAATTGATAGGGTGCCTACAACACTAGTCCTACAACAAACAACATCCTTGGTCTTGGATGAACAATGCTTTGATTATATTTCTCAAATCGAAGATATTGATGAAGCTGTTGATACATCTATTCAACACATCTTCTATTTATATGATTATTTCTGTCCTTTACAAAAAGTGAGATGTTCCCAAAAAGACCCGATGTACATAACACCATTGGTAAAAAACTCCTTCGAAATAGGTACTCACTACAAAAATCAAGAAAAACTTAAAGAGCTGCTCAAATTCAGTCACAAATTAACATTCTTATTCAAGACAACCTAGGGAATACTAGGGGTAAAATGGGAACTGCATCTTGGTGGAAAATGATTAATAAGGATTGTGTTAAAACAAATCCGACTCAAAATTACGCTTGATGTTAATGTAATTAATAAATTTTATACTTACATTTCAACAATGGATAGCTATGTTCAACCTGAAACAATCCCTTGTGATGACATGCCAAATATCAGTTTACACCAAGTCTACTATTCACTATTGAATATGAAAAAATCGTCACCTGGATTTGATAACTTACCGAATTTGATTTTCGTACAAAATGCTCACAATTTGTCCGTACCAATTCACTATTTATATAATTTATTAATCCAAGAAGAAATATACTCAAAATCATTTAAACTTTCTATGATTCGACCTATACCAAAGAAAAGAAAAGTCAGTGGCCCTAGTGATTTGCGTCCTATATCCATCACACCTCTTCTATCAAGAAGCGTCGAAAGATTACTTTATGGATCATTTTTGAAGCAGCCATATGAAAAATGGCTTAACAAAAATCAGTTTGCCTTTAGATCAAGAGGTTTGACTGAATCTGCTCTGCTGAAAATTATTGAAACCTGCAGGTCATTTGATGTTCTTGACTTTGATTTTATTTCTATTCTATCCCTAGATTTAAGTAAGGCATTTGACAGAGCTCCTCATGATTTTATCATTTCTCAGCTCCGAAAAATTCCACAATTTAATGATGCGATAATTAACTTGTACGTGAATTTCCTGTCTGAAAGATGTCAATTCACAACAATTGATGGTCAAATGTCCACAATACTCTTCACAAATTGTGGAGTTCCTCAAGGCACTATCAATGGGCCACCATTGTTTAATGTTACTTATGATGATTTACAATCCTCAATACCTGAAACTATCATGGTTAAATTTGCAGATGATAACAATCTCATTATAGGTATTAAGTCTAATTTTGATACTACAACAGAATTGATGGAATATGTGCAGAACTGGTGCCATTAGCATAATTTCAGACTTAATGTTGATAAGACAAAGCAACTGATTATTCCATTAAAGGTAAGTCCTAAGTGTCAAACGTTTTTCAACAGAGTTTTTTCTAGTCTCATTTTGGGAGTCACATTTGATGAAAAGCTATGTTTTAATGAGCATGTTGAAAAACTATTAAATCGTGTTGATACTGATCTCTACTTCCTTCGTAGACTTAAGGCATATGGATATTCAAATACAGAGCTTTCTTTATTGTATGATTCTCTTATAATGAGTAAACTACGGTATTGCTGCACTGTATGTATGGGGAAGCTGCTCAAATGCTCTAAAACAAAAAATAGATTGTTTTCAGAGAAAAGCTGTTAGGATTAAAGTGATTACAGATTTTACTTCAATTCATAATGTTATCAAATTTAGTGACAACTCTTTATATAAAGATATTATTAATAATGATAATCATTTTCTTTCTGGAATTATTCCAGAACGTCAGCCATATGCGTCAGAAAGACTTCGAAAAAATCAACCAAAAGCACAAAAACATCTGCATAGAAAATTTGAGAATGTGTTCCCCAGTCGATGTTTTTCTTCTAGTAATAAAATATTTTGATGTATTTCAAAATATTTAATAAAACATTTATTATTATTATTATTATTATTATTATTATTATTATTATTATTATTATTATTATTATTATTATTATTATT
>CABFPE010000493.1:350253-378754 GCA_900660155.1 Hofstenia miamia
GGGGGGGGGTTGGGGGGGTGAAAGCTCTATAAATATACAGAATTTGAGGTTCTTGTAAATTTAATAATAACAAATTTATAGTCCAATTTGCTATTTATTACTTCGAGCTATACTTATTTAATGTAGACCCTACTATTATTACCCAATTGAATTCAGATATCTAAGTAATTTGAAGTATTTAAGAGTCAGAATTACTATTACCAAATAAATGTATGATTTATGCGTCATTTGTATAATACATTGAAATGCTGCTTTTAGTGAACCAACATTTCTTGTGACGTCTTTCATGGCTGAAACGACGAGCGCTTCCCAAGTCCAGCCCTCGGACAGTACAGTGATTGACTGTCCTGAGAACGAAAGTGGTACGTAGCATTATAGTAAGAGAATGACTTGAGTCGCAGCCAAACACATTACGTTTAAGTTTGAAGTTATTGAATGGTAGGTGTGTGTCTTTTGCATTATTACTGTGATCGATTCTATACTTTATTCATGTACAAACTATACGACTAATCTATGGACAATTATACTATATGGAAATTTAGATAATCTAATTCTAAGATGCTTTGCCGAAAGAAATTGTCATTAATGATTTAATAGTCTTAATAAACTTATCCACTTGATAAATGGATTGAGAAGAAATGTATTGATTAAACAACTATAGTCTAATATATTTAATTAATTTTGTGAAATTTATTTTTGCAAAACTTATTTCTACTATGGGTAACAGCATATGCTTTCGCTACCCAGTTTTGATTTCATGAAAGTGTCCATGATTTTTTCCATGAGAGGACGTTTTGTCTTACATTGTCTTTCAGAATTGTTTTTGATGCAGTAGGGTTAGAGGTAAATTTGCTGCAATTTTTTTGATTTTTTGTTGCCCTACCCTAATCCTTTCAACAATTATGAATGCGGTGATCTGTGGTGTGGATTTCTTGAATGTGTTGTGGTGTGATTTGAGGATTGAAAGAAGTCTTTGCTTGTCCATTGCAATATAGGTATTTGGTTTTAAGATATTTTTTCTTAAAATTTATTGGTTTTATAAAGTCTATTTGTGCTTAAATTAGTTCTAATCTGATATTAGCTATGTGCGAAAGAAAAATAATGATCTTACTATACACTATGCACATGTGTGCGCTGTTTTAAATTCGTTATCAAGTAGGTTTTTAGGTTATCTAAGGTGTGCGAGTCCTTCCGAAAAGGTAAACAAGTAGCTTCATTTCTTTATTTTCATGTGTATAGGAACCTTGTAGGCAATCAAATACGCTTCCTTGAGACATGCATGGTTGGACATGGTAGAGTATCCCCTGTCAGGTTTTCAAAAGTGATTTTGCCTGGATAAATAAAAAATGTTTCCGGTAAAAAATGAAAAATTTAAAATCTATGGTCGTGAAATTTCGTATGATAGATGCTTCTTATAAAATCTAAACAATGAAATTGAAGATTCTAAATTGTAATTTAGAAAAGTATATGATACTAATGTAAAATTCCCAAAATGTAAATTTTGTTCTTACACTTTAAAGTTATAATTTATATAAAATTCAATGTATTTGCGTGTACTACTACGGAATAGTAAGTTTTTTTAAAATGTGGTCCATCTTTTTCCTTTCTTCGACCCAGCCGGCCCGGGCCATTACCATCTCTGTCCCAAACAACCTATTGTGCATTGAATTCAAAAACCTTGTTGTTCATTCTTATACAATTTTCATCAAGTATGCTTCCCCGTTGTAGTGATTTTTCTAAAAATATTCCGATTCGTCTGGTTTTCAGATGATAAGGCGGTCTAAAGCCCATGGCAAAATAACTAACCTCAACTACTTTGTTTTCTGTCTGTAGGCCATCCAAGTGTCGTTTGTGCAAAGTCATACTTTGACTTCCTGCAAAGCGAGTCCGAACAGGTTTTTTTATCCAGCGAAACTTTCAGATTTAAAATATTTTGATTATTTGACTGTTTAAATATTTTATAAAAATCAGCACAAATTGTAAAAAATATCTGTGTTTTTTAATGCTAAATCAATAATTGTTATGGAAAAAATTAAAAAATATAAAAACCTAATGTAGGAAGCTATAGGTTAAAGATCTATTTTTTCAGTTTTTTATAGTTTCTTTGCCCCATTTTGGTGAACAATTTGATCACGATTGAGATGTTTATACATACACTCCTGACCAAATAACATTAAGTTAAATATTTTTTAGTTATTATGGGAAGCTAGCAGTAAACATTACACTGAGTTTTTTTTTAACAGTCCGTGGAACCGCAGTTTTCAAGTCTTCAGCATTTCCTTAATATCTCATGGTATTTGTTGAATTTATCTGATTTGGACCTACGGCTCATATTCTGCGAAATGTCCACTTGTTCTCGCATTTTTCTTGCGTCTTCCAAATTTCCTACGCTGTATCGTGAATTTCGAAGCAGAGTATTCGCTTTCCTTGCATTTCATTAAAATTCCCTTCTGAATTGACGAGAAATGACTTGTTTAAAGTATTTGACTTGTTCGCTCTCTATTTTCGAAATTCCAATAATTCCACTATAAAAATTCTATTATTTCACAACGTCGAATTCATCATGCCAGTCGCTCCCCGGCATCACCTGGAAATTTATTTATAAATGTGAAGTAAACAATTTACAAAAAGTTTTAGTTATTTGTTACAAAAACCAACAAAATAAGTTTAACATCTCGTTTCACTAAATCTGGATATTTGTATTGGTTTTTCTATGAAATAAATTCGAGATTTTATCTCCAAAATGTCTCCTGTTTAGACATGATTTCCAAAATAATGCAAAACCTCCTGTTTTCTACATTTTAAAATAGCATTGCTAACTGTTGTAAAATTCAATGTCCAACATTTTTCTAGAAGTGATTCACTGATGACGATAATATGTGTGTTGGCGATGTGTTTTTCTTTCGCAGCGTGAATAAATTTTCATTTTTGAAATTGTTTTATTAGAAAAATTTGATTATGCACATGACAAACTAACAAAATAAAGAACACATAATTAGGAGTACATCAACATTTTTTATATTCAGCAAATTTTAATGCAAGTTTATCATAAATGCAAAGTGATTACCATTAGGGATGATTATGGTTACCATTTACCATTACACTTGCTTGTAAAAAGAAGTGATTAATATATAGTAATTTATACATTAACAATTCAAATTGCAACTATAAGTGTTTTAGATACATGGACTTAAATATAATAACTACACCTAATCTTATGCAGCCATTATTAAGGCTGACTAAGAAACTATGTTTCTCCTCTCTTTGCAATAGCAGGTTCATAAACATATTCTACCAGGGCTGCGTGCTGTGCACATGACACCTTATGATCTTGTCTGGTTTACTGCTACTGAATGTAGTAAAATTATTTCATGATTTCTGAAGCAATATAATAGATTTCAAAGACATGTTTCTGTATCTGTATAAAATTATTTGCGTTTTTAAAATTTATAAATTCAAATGGGGGCACTTTTAAAAATATTCTTCCTTGGGAGGAGGGGGGGGCCGCCCGTGCCATTGGTACAATGGCCAGTCTGACCCTGTGGCATGCGAAGAACTTCAGCGAACTTTAAGCTCATGCTTTTTAAAAGTTGGTATCATTTCGTAATGTAGTATAGGTGTATTAGGTTTAGTTATTTATCTGCAACTGTTAAACTTGTAATTCACCTTTCCTTGAATTTATTTTCCTTTCATAAATTATTCATACTTTGATGAGTGCTTCATCATACATTTTCCATAATTTATGTGCATTTGATGTTTTCCGATTATGTGCATTGTAGCCTTTTTTCATTACAATTTTCTTTAGCGCTAAGCGAAGCCTCAGTACGCATTAATGTATTCAACTGCCAGCACTGGCGAGACAATTCTTCAAAATCCTGAATCGACATCTTGTGCTCTTTTTAACCTTAATCCTTTAAATTCCACACATGAAGTATCATAACTGTTTTTTGCTGCACCTTTGAATTTACATTTAGTCAAAGGATCTTTCCAATTCTTTTCATTTTTGTAACATTTATGAAGGATTTTGGCTTTAAGTGGAATAAAAGTAATTAGACATCACCCATGGAACTGTTACCACTTAAACTTTAAAGATCTTTCAAGTTCTTTCAAGTTCCTATAAGAAATTTTAAAACTGTCACTACAATTATAAAAAATCAGTTTGCTTTTTAAACATTTGTGTTGGAGAATATTGTTTGGTAACTTTTTCCAAGACCAAAGTCAATTCTGTATTCCATTAAGACATTGCATTTCATTCTGAAAGTTTGAAATAACTCAACTTAAATTATCAAGCAAATTAATATTTAGTGGCCAATCTTCAAGAGCTTGATGTTATTTTGAGGTGAAAAGTTTCAATGTTATGCTTTAAAAAACCTAACAAATCATTTTCAAGCCACTGTGACACTTTTAAGAAAACTTGAAAGAACTTGAAAGATCTTTAAATTTTAAGATGGTAACAGTTCCATGGGCATATATATATATATATATTTCCCGCTTTTTGCTATGGAAATTGCAAAAACCTTACATTTGACAGTAAACGGTATGAAATTTCTAATTCATTTAGCGGGAATCGCACTTTTCCCCAAAAAACCTATTTTTTGGCCATTGCTTCCACAGTATTCACTCGAACTTAAATATATTTCCTCTGAAAAATTTGAAAGATTGGAAACGCGGTCATGCTGAGGTTTTTAGAAAATATTTAGCGGNTATATATATATATATATATATATATATATATTCCACGCTTTGTAGTCTTTTGTATATATTCTAGATATATTCCGCGATATATACACTTTTTGTGTACGAAATATATTTGCAAAAAAAATTTGAAAAAAATTTTTTTTCAATTTTTCTTTGTGAAATATTTTGGTGTAAAAATACATTTCCTTAAAAGAATTTTTCTTCATTTCGCGGTTTATGTGCTTGCCAGGCTGAATTCAATGGTTGTCTGCTAGAAAACTTGTTTGAGTATTGACTCGAAATTTTCACAGAAAGTCATCATATGATGCTGGCGCCGTTATGGTACAGTTGCGCATCAACATCATATGATGTCGGCAGAATGTAACGTGTTCAGACATCATACGATGTCAATGCCCACTAACAGGTTAACAAATTTAGCACACGAAACTATACAATAGAATTCAAAGTGAGAACTATTTGTATCGGAAATGAACAGATTGTGTCTCTTGCCAAATGTTGTGATGCTAACTTTGTACATTAGCATTTTGATACTTGTTATTTTTATGAAACGTTTTGAACGCGTTATCAATGCTCCCTTAAAATTATAATTTCGTAATGGTAAAGTCAAATTTCAAAAAGCGTGTTGTTTTGGCAATTAATTGTAATTATTTATTGATGGCATCTAATAACATTTAATGATTAGGAAGGGCAGAATTATTTTTTCATGATCCCATATTGTAGGAGTACAGCATAGATGTTTTCAGGCCCCGAACATGTGTTAGTGTCAGGCTCAGGACTCTGACCTCTTCCAATAGGAGAAAAACACTAAGCCTAATGATCATCAGGTATACGTATAGGAATGAATGGAATAAACCCTGGCAATAAGTGTGAGAAAAATGAAATCAGAAATACAATACACATTTATTGTTAATATTGCTCAAACATATAATTACTATCTTTGAAGAAATTTAAATTTTCCAGAAATGGAACATAGCTTTTAACCTTAAACAGCCTGGGGATTTTAAAAAATTTTTCGTGATCCTATTAAAATTTTTTAAATGCTTATAGCTCAAAAACTATTAATAGTGAGCTCAATCTGAAAGCACCACATGATAGAGGAGAGTCTCCTCTTTCTTTTTCGCTCTAAATCTGCGCGCTGGCATTGTCCCATCAAGGCGTGCCGTTGCGCTCTCAATGTGTTTGGAATACCTTTGCACATATCAAGAAACAGTCAAAGTTCTTTGTTACCTCCAGGGGTTCAATGCCCCAAGATTCTTTGTAAATGTGGAAAAACGGGTTGTCATTTAAAACGGACGCTAGGCTGTTTAAGGTTAAGGACAGTTTGAGCCATTGTACCCTCATTGACAAGCTAGTATGTGCCCCTGTTTGGTCTAGATATTTGTAAATCCATTTCCTAACCAAGAAAATGCTTGTTAAAAGAACATTTTTGGATTTAGCGTGGTTAACTGTGCGTCAATAATCAGGACAAACTTACGGTAAATACGCCAAATGAACGACGAATTTGATTATGTATTTCACACGTATCTTTGCAATATACAGTATTTCACGTGTAGCGTTATTTCACAGCGCCACATTCTTCGTTAATCGTGTTAGTTATTGACATGAGTTGACGGGGAACATGTGAATTAATTTGCAAGAGAAGTGCGGAGTGTAACGTAAGGCTTTCTTTACATTGATATTTAGGAAATAAATTAATTTATCCTATATTCCGCCAATTGAGACAACATTGAATTTGTTCTCTTTAATTATGTAATTCATTTTTGTCTCGTTTTTTCTAATATATTGAATACTGTTGCATGCTGCCGCTGAATATTTATTGTTCGAGTTGCCGATATACATTATTCTCTAACAGGAAGAAGTATTATGCTAGGTTACCGCATAATATTATTAGTTTTTGGTTGTTGTTTACACCGTGAGATTTTCGAATTATAAAGTCTAAAAACAGTTCAGTATTTTAATCAGCTTTTCAAACTGGGCGGGAATAGGACCAAGTGCTCATAGGGGATTATATCCTAAAGCAATAACATCCTTTTATGTATTCATTCCAAAACACAACACAATTCCATTAGTATTTCGAAATTCTTAAATTACGCACCAGAATTCCCACTAAAAATTGTGGTCCCACTCCTTGACTACAGCAACCAGGAAAATATATGCACTGCAAATTTAAAATTGGAAGGACGCGTCACACCATAACACTCTCTCCCACCCCCATACCCGTGTAAATTATCGTTATGAAATGTTGTTTTCAACGCTTGTTTTTAGATTCTTCGCAAATGGATGTTACCACGAATCCGCTGATAGGTAAGAAAAAATTATTTCCATGATTTTACTATTTCTTAATATTATATTCTACTATCAATTGTATGTAATATGTGTCAAGTATTATTACCCTATTTCCACTAGTGTTACTTTTACGTAACAAACCAATTGTCCGCGTTTTTGAAAAAATTTATTCAAGCCTGTTAGGAAATATTGAAAGCTTTTTATGTACACATATATGGGATGGCGTGAGCTCATGCAATGATAATTATTACTTCTAAAACACTTTTATGCCTGAATTACATGCAAATAAGAATTTGTTTAATGAGAAATCCGATTTTTTATTCAAATTATTTCCATACCTGGTGTTCAGAAGGGAACAACAACAACCTTGAATTATTTTGCTTCTGAGTCCTGTCAAGGCGTGCCGTGCACAAAGTCAGTGGTTATTAGCGTCAGGACGCGAATTCTAGTCGAAAAAGAAAGAGGAAACAATTCTTTATCTTGTGTGCTTAGATTTTAAATATCTTCGTTAGTTCGTGAGTTATAGGCATAAAAAAATTATGAAGTCATCACAACTTTTGAAAAATTCCTAGTGGTCAATATTGTATTGTGCAGTTATATTACATGTTCATAATCGAAATCACCTCATATTACTGTTACATTAAATCAGACTTGTCAACGAGCCGACATTTCCAAACTTGGCTCGGCTCGGCTCTTTTAAATTATGTGTAAATTCGGCTCGGCTCGGCTCGCCATATAAAATCTTTGAATGAGGCTCGTTTTAGCTCTGTATTTTTTTAAAAATATTGTGCTGAAAAAAATTTTTACATAGCTCTGCCTATATTTAATAAACATTTCTTAAATAAGATTATAGGAAAGGCATACTGAATGCAAAAAATAAGAAAAATCTCCATAATCAAATTAACAAGCAGAGCTATAATCTTTCTTTGCCTAAAATACGCTCGTTTTGGGCTCGTTGTATATCAAAAACTGTGCTCAATCTCGACTCGGCTTGTTAGAAGTTCGGCTCGTTGACAAGTCTGCATTAAATCATGAAATTCTACATTCGTTCTTAAGACTGGCACAAAAAGACATTAAACATCTCATCTTTGACTAGTTTGTTCACGTTGCTTATATTATTAATTTCTATCAAACCTGATATCTATTAATGACTGTATTCGAGGCAGATTATATGCATTTGATGAACAGAATACAATAGATCAATGTATTTAAAACGCTCATTTACTTTGGAAAAGTTCCAAAAATGCCTCAGCCATTTCTAATGGATTTTATGACGTACTGTATCGTGTTTGAATGCAATTAGACTGTTTCCTGTTTGGTGCGAACATGGTAGCTGCTTACCCAGCGCCCCTCTTAATGCCCAATTTGCATGGTAAAAGGAAACGTATGGAATTTTCTTTTTAGATTCCAACATACATTCATATTTTTTCTGTGATGATTACCAATCTTTTTGACATCCATGTTTTTGTAATGATAATGCATTTTTAGAGAAAGTCGACAAAGACTCACCTTCGGAAATACAGCAGGTATTATTCTAATTTTCCTCTTTACTAAATTACAAATATACCGTCGTTAGATCCGACAGCAGTGTTTTAACATAATCGAGTAGCGACTCGATTCATTAAATGTCATTTAATTTGATCATGATCTCCAAGATGAAGCTTAATTGATCTTCTGCTCTGTAATTGCATCAAATATCGTTTCTACTACCCAATTGTACCCAACTTAAATATTATTTCCAAGAGCGATGGGCGATTTTGGCTGGGTAGTATTACAAGTCTGCTCTGAGTACTATGTACTCTCGCTCTCCGAATACAACAACTGTACCCTCATTTTACCTTCTTGTTTATGGGCCATAAACATTATACATTAAAGATTAGTCCTTTGAAACCGCAGCTAAAGAACGGTCATATTTTTTCTCTTTGAAATTATTTATGTATTATTTCAAGCACAATACATGTAAAAGTTCTACAGTAATGGAAGTAAATTGCACGTGTGCCGATACCATTATATCATTTAATGCTGCATACAATATTGTAAATATTAAGCATAAATTATATAGTAATTATTCCTAGACCAGCATTCAAATCTACAATAATTTAATCCAAACTTGCTTGAGCATTCGTACAGCATGATATTTGATTGGTGTTGCGACTTCATCGTATCAATAAGCTCTAATATATTTTTTTTTACACTTTCAATTAGGAATCACAACATACTAATGGTAATGAGCGATCGCTTTACCTCAAGGATCGTGACCACTCCGGTCGATTACGCAGAATAGACTACATATTGGTGTACAATAACAAACCTGGTGAGTCTCAACACCTGAAGGCATACAGGGAAACCTTCATATCTAATATTACAAGTATTGGCTTAGTTGTGGAACAAGAGGTTTGTCGTTATGTTATATCTTAATGTAAATCTTAAATCTTTTTTTGGGTATATCCAACATGCAAATTCAAAACTTCTCTACTAGAAAATAGTTTTCAATTTTCCAGGATCTAAAAAACGTTTAAGGAATTCCAAAACCATTCTGTTATCAATTGTATTGACAGTTAAAATTATAAACAGTAAAGAAATATAGACTATATATAAATACATTTAATGTATAGCAATGATTTAAAACGAGCAATATGTTTTCATCAAGTGCCATCTCATATTATTTCCTGTCCCACTGCAGTGCTTAGTCCCTTTAATTAGTTTCCTAGAGCTAAGAAGTGTAAATCTCATGAGATTATGTGGTGTCAAAGAGCCCCTAAAAACTGATTACAATATTGTATTTAGCATGCTTAAAGTTTCTAAACCTCAAAAAATATTATTAGAAGTAAAAATACAGTTCAAAATGACAACTAGGTAAGGTCCATGAGGTTGTGGCCATCAAAGACTCTTATAGGCAATGAGAAATTCATGCAGAAAAATCCTAAATTACAGAATTGGCCAAGACCAAACACTGTTTTTAAAACAAACTGTATAATTTTATTTTTGAAATTGCAATGTTCTTGAAGTTGGGCTTTCATCTGGACAGAATCGAGCAGAGTTGGAATCGGGGCGAATTGTTATGGCCTGGCCAAGCCGACCTCATTTTTTTTTGTACCACTGATGTATTTTTGTGGCTTTATAGAGGCCAACAAGCACTACTGTGATTTTGGATTGTATAATACATTCATGTTTATATCCAACTATTCGATTAATAATCCTAAATCAGTTAGGTTTCAATTGACTTGAACTTCAAATTTGTCACATTTCATAAGTATTGACGCAAATAAAAGATTTATTCGTGTTATTCTATTACTAGAAGTGGTCTCAGGATGCAACCACCTCTTTTTATCACTTGGAGAAAATATAAATATTTTATTCTCTACTCAATTACATCAACTTATATCAGCGCAAAGTGAGATGGAATCTCAGGAAAACTTTTTACGTGCAGCAGACAAAATTAATCTTTAGAAGTTTTTTATCGCCAACAATGTTGTATTAATGGTACAATTAATGGTACTTTTTCTCATGCATTTCAAATTAAAACAGCAGGCTCAAGCCCGGCCCGGCCCGGGCCTGTTTGGTCCAATTGCTTTATATAAATTTTTACGTACTGTGGACGTAATCCAAGTTTGGTTCTTTTCCAATTGATGTTTGATATTTTTGCTTTTAAGTGAATTTTATATGTACATGTTAAAGATTCTTAAATCTTAGTGATGTTTTTACATTGATCTTGAAAAATACTGCCTAGAGCCTTGCGATTTGTAAACCGGTCCTTTATATATATATATATATATATATATATATATGTATAGATGTATGATGTATGTGCTGAATATATTTATGTACATATGATATATACATTTACATACAGCTGTGGTCAGTGGCGTAGCGTGGAAAAGTTTGCAACAGGGGCCACCTGCCACCTGTTCTGATATAAAATTTGCATAAGTATTTTTAAATACAACATTAATTTCATGTTAATTCAGCATTATTATATGTACATGTACACGTATGTTTATCTTACAATGTGGAATCAATCTATCTATGGTTATTTACAAGACGATCCGTTGTCGCTTTGATAATGTACAACATATAAATTTTCGTTTTGTACAATTACATTTGGATCATTGATATTCAAAAGCTATGGAGGTGTTTTTTGGTAAAAGTGTTTTTTGATAAATCAATACAAATCATCATCATTAATACGTGTACATAATTCGATTTTTTAGCGTTTACTGGCAACAATGTATGCGCCTTGATTGCCAAACATTTTTGCAAGATGAAACTCCATGTGACTTTTCAAAATAACTCTAAAAGATTAGTGTATTAGATTTACCAAATTAAATTCATCATCTGTTTATTTAAATCAATGAAAATTTATGAATAATTCTGAACACAGCAAACAAAATAAGAATCGAGAAATTTGTAATTCCTTGGTCGTCCCTACATGTCTTGTCTTATGTATTCAAGACTGAATGCAAACTGGGATGCACAATACATGATTACTAAAACATTACTTGCCAATATTTTAACAAAAAGTTTTGATTTTTGGGAAAAATTTATTAATTATTTAAAAATTTTCGCAATTTTTGGCATATTAAGATTGATTTGCAGATGCACATTTTACGGCTTTTACCAGACGAACTTGCCCCCAATAACTCTGAACAGACAAATATTCCTCCAAACAAAAAATTCTGATCTATTAAACCTGTCAATGAAGGTGTTATCCATGACTAGAAGTAAGTTTATTCAGAAATAATTTCGTTCAAATTTCTAATATATCAAAACACATTAAAATACTTTATTTTGCGACCTAAAAATATTAAATTTTTTTTGACAAAATACAGTACTGTAAAAAAGAATTCGGCCATCCATGATTTGTCATAAATATTTCAAAGAAATGGACCCTAAAGAATGTCAGTTATTTTTTAATTAGATTTGGGGTTTGCTGAAGGAGGAATTCATAATTATCACTGTTTACTTTAAATCTCAAGAAGAAATGCTACAATGCTTGTAGTTAGCTAATCTTTCCTTGGAAAAATGTATTCGGCCACTTCAGACCAAATCAGAGAATCTGTAAAAAATTTCATTGGTTGAGCTTTTCTCCGTCTATTTATATTGAAGATGTCTAATCAAATGTTTCACTTCTGAAAACATCATTGCCCCCAAGCCAAAGTCTGGAAGACCAAAGAAGACCTCCAAAACGTCCCAATCAGTTTTTTCAAGGCAAAATCCCAAGACGACTTCAGAGGAATTTTGCAAGGAATGGGCTGATGGTCACCTCGGGATAGCAAGAACTGTGCGAAACATCCTGAAGAAGTACTCAATTGGGACTTTTGTGGCACCCAGAAATCTATTCTTAACCTCAAAGCAAAGATTACCCCGGCTAAGATTGGCCAGGTTGATGAGAGACAATTCGTCTGAACATTGGTCTGTTTTATTTTCAAATGAGTCAAGATTGTTCACATCACTGGTACTCTCTGAAGCTCTCAATATGTTCGGATTTTCGAAAAGTAACTCTTGTCACTCATCAGCAGGATAGTGCTCCATGTCATACCTCAAAAGAAATGAAAAACTTCTCCCACAATAATGGGTTTGCTATCCTTGTTGACTGGATTGGCCAATTTCCAGACCTTAACATTATCGAAAATATGTGGAAAGAGGTCAAATATCGAATTGGACAACTTACTCTTCACACTGAAGACGAGCTGTGGAGCGCAATAAAGAAAAAAAATTTATGAATTCCCAACAGCTTTATTGAAATACTTTTTGCTTCAATCCCTGATCGCCTTGAAGCTGTTGTTCGCTCAAAGGGACACCCTACAAAATCTTAGAAGAGACAATTTTTTTTGCTAAGTGCTTTTATTACTTCAATTATTAATTTATGTATCTTATTTTGAATTTGCTTTTTTCGGATTTGCTCATTTGTTAAAATTTTTTCAGGTGGCCGGTTGCCGAATACATTTTTCCAATACAAGTTGTCTAATATTGATTAAAAATCAATAGCCAAATGTTATTCTGCATATTTTATGGTATTAGACATTCAGATTTTCCTTTCTCTCTCAAAGTAACACTTTGTTATAATTTTAGACAAAATATATCCAATGAATGGTTGTCGAATACATATTTCCAGTACTGTATTATTGCAATACAATATACACCCTTGCATCTACATGCAAGCTAAGAAGAGACCTTACACAAAATGATTGTTTAGATGAGAATCATACATATATTTTACAATTTTTCACTCATATATCATGTTATGGAGGCCCAATTTAAGCCAAGAGTTTATATAAATCCAACATTAAATTGAACGAATTCTTAAACACATGTTATCACAAAACAGCGTAGTTTACAGGCAGAGTTCTGAATATAGAATTACGAAAAGCAATTATTTTCACGCGGCGCGTTAGTAGGAATCATATTATTTACGGTCATAGCATCGACTGGCCCTTGTTCTTTGTTGATTGGCTATTTGTTCGAATGCGTAGCGAATCTAGATAGTATTATTCACATGTCAATTAGCTCCGTCGCTTATAGATAGCTATTGAGTTTGAGACGTCCGTAACAGTAATTAATCTAAATGTTCAAATATATATTAAACGTAATATTTAAGTTCAATCACTTTAAAATATGAAAATTTGTATTATCTCTTCATACATTTAGAATTTTTGATATATATTATAAGAATCTCTAGTGGGGCCGGGCCCCTAAAGACGCGACTCCACTGGCTGTGGTATTGCATGTATTTTATGTTAGATCTTCGTGGATACTAACATTATTTGCTTAGACTCTTAAAATAAAGGTTTGCGAAAGTTGCATTCATTTATTATCCTGCTTGGACTATTTATTTTTGCGTTTAGTTTTATCGATGTGGTACTTCTTTCAAATTGTTTTCTATATTAGCAATTTATGTTAGTTTGTAGTCTAGTGGTTTACATGTCTTCAATTTTACAACGTCCTACATTTTGTTTGTCATTTAGTTGCTTTGGAAGATAATTTTAATTTGAAAATACATTCAAAATCTATTGAAAACTTTCAGGCTCATTTCTATATAAATCAGGAGTTCTAAACTAGATTTGATCTGAACCCTGTAGATTATTAGTATTTAATATGTGCATGCATGTACATCGAATTGCCGTAACGTGATCGCTTGTCTTGGTTTTTTTTAGTTGTCAATGTTCAAGTCGGTATTTTTTAGTTTTTTTATGAAGTCACATTTTTTGTTATAACTCAGGTTTTGTTTAGGACAGACCGGATATTATTTTTCTAAAGATCCACGCTCCTTATAAAGTTTTGTACAAATATGCTGAAATTCTTCAAATGCGAATGCCATTGGAGGTATGTTTTATCCGGTTAACTAACATAACTCGTTGTTGTATTAGATTAACAATCTAAAACTACAGACAAGAAAATCATTTTTCAAAGGGATAATGCGCAAATTTGCAAGTTTCTCAGAACCCATGCTCTTTCCGGAAGATGATGATGACAACAAGGATCTGTGTATGCAGAATCCTTACAATTATTTCACAGCACCATTCACTGTTGCCCGCAAAACTCAGTAAGTTTGAATTAATCTGATCTTCATGAAAAGACATTTAGATTTGCTGTCAATAAGGAAATGAAGGAAGAGAACTTTTTTACCATTGCAGATAGAAATAGAATTGTAGGTCTTTGTGTTATTGTTTTAGGTACTACCATTAGTGGCTGTGACCAAAGATTTTGTTTTACGACCAAAATTCCGGCTAAGATTCATTTCTGAACATTATGATGAACAAATTATTTTGATCATTTTTATTTGTATTTTTCTTTAATTGTTGGAACTATGCGCATGTTTTAATTGTTCCATTGAAAATTACAGTATTTCACTTAGTATTAGAAAATAATCGCCGACTACGGCAAAAAATCACGGCTACAGCTTTGTACGGCTAAAGCATTACGGCTGGCTAAGTACAGAATTTATTTTGCACGTCCGGCTACGTCCAAGAAAATTGCCTTGGCCGCAGAACAGTAACTAGCATATGAAAATCTGGCTTTACCTGAATATTACAAAAACATATTCCATAGAATGGAAAACCTGATCAATACATTTATTCAAGGATCTTTCAAGAGTGTATGCCAATTCTATGTAAGAGGGAATTTCAATTATCAAAGTATTGAAAATGTTGATCACTCAAATTTTTGCATGCGTTTTGCAAAACCACTTTCAGTGTAATTTGACTTTGTCGATGATAGGGAATTAATATGGAAGTCAAAATTCTAAGTTACAAATGTTAATAAGTCTCTTTTATGTTGCTTTAATCCAGTTCATTATCATAATTGGGCATTGAAGCAGAGGCCTTTGTAAAACCGGAAAATTAACTGCTCTAGATCCTGTTGATCTAAAGTTTCATGTGCAATATACACAGTAATTTAATGGGCTGCAAAACCGTGTTTTCTGTTTTACCTGTCAAACATGATTTATTGTAAGAAACAGACTTTTCAACGAGCCGAGCTTCTAATGAGCCGAGCCGAGCTTGAGTATTGGATGTACAACGAGCCATTTTTAAGCAAACCAAATTTATAGTGCTGGTTGTTAATTTTTTTAATCTTATTTTAGAAATGTTTCTTAAATAATAGGAAGATGAATGGAAAAAATTCTGATTTTTAAAAAAATATCGAGCTAAAACGAGCCTCATTGAAAGATTTTATGTGGCGAGCCGAGCCGAACTTGTCAAAATTTAAACGAGCCGAGCCGAGCTTAGAAATTACGGCTCGTTGACAAGTCTGGTAAGAAATAAGGATATTATCCTGCAATCTTAAGAATAAGAGTAAAACGTTCTTTTTGTTAAATATTTATTTTAGGTTTTCACCATTCTGAACAGAGCTATTTATGAAGCTAGCGAAAATCCTGGAATGATGGCTAAAACAGGTTTGTATTTCTTATTTTAAAATGTTCTATTAAACATTCCAAACTACAATACAAAATTTTGAAATTAAATATATCGTGCATGGAAAATTCTTTCCAGATCAACCTCCGGTTAACTTCGATGTTGCATAAGTTTATGTCCAATGCTGTTTATGACGTTGCAAATGGATATGAGTGTTTAGCATCAATTAATTTTAGATTATTTGATTTGTGTAGTTACATTTACGATTTTTCCTTTTTTAGGCGTTAATAAGTTAATTCAGGAAGGTAGTCTTACAGCGGCATATCCTCTCCATGATGGCCATCATTTGTGGGATGAGACGACTGGTGGTGGTCCGTGGTATCAGAACATTGACAAACTTAACCATTTGCAAAAGTTATACTACACATGGGCCTCGCCCAAGGCATTTTATAAAATACAGCCTATGGATCCAATCAGGTTATTCTCCAATCACTAGTTTGAGCTTTAAGTTCTGTGTCTACTGGAATTTAAACTTGAAATACTTTATTTTGAATAAATTCCAAAATCCTATTAAGATTGCACATTTAGGCGATATTTTGGTGAAAAGATAGCGATGTATTTTGCGTGGCTTGGATTTTATACTCAGTGTCTTTTTCCTGCTGCAATCGTTGGGCTTTTCTGCTTTATTTATGGCGTTGTAACAATGACTGATGACACCATCGCCCACGAAGTCTGTTATGGACCTCCAAGCAAATATGTCATGTGTCCAAGGTGTGATAACATGTGTGACTTTTGGTATTTAAAAGATGCTTGTACAAATGTTCAGGTATGTATTTTTATTAGTCCTCGGCTTTTACTTGTGGTTTCATTGGTTGACCCTTTAATTCCTTAAATACATCGCAGTGTTATTTCAGAATTTTATTTATTGAATTCATTTATGACACATATTAAAAGTTTCAGTGAAATTGTCTAATTTCTTCTGATTATGTAGTAGAAGTTCATTATATTTTTAATACTCCTAAGTATGAATTATCTTTAGATGTCTCAAATGTTTGATAACTTTTCGACAGTCATCTTCGCTATGTTTATGGCGATTTGGGGCTCACTTTTCCTTGAATTTTGGAAAAGAAAACAAAATACGATTGCTTTGAAATGGGATCTGTTCGGTTTTGAAGAGGAGCAGGACGCTATTAGACCGCAATATGAGGCTTTGGCAATGGAACACAAAAAGCCCAATAGTCCTTGGTGGCGAGAGAATCCTATAACTGAAGTTAGTATATCCCTTTTTACTTGACTATGTTAATAAAGGTTTAATGCAGGCTTAAACAAAGCCCATTTTATACACCTTAATAGTGGGGCTTTTAAGTCATTAGGTTATCTACATATTTTCAGGCGATTGAACCATTTATGCCTTTCACGGTCAGGCTTCCTCGTCTTGCATTTTCCATTGGAACAGTTGTTTTTATGGTAAGCTTACATCTAGCACTTCAACACATTTAAGTTAATTTTGCAGATCTTGGTAGTATTTGCTGCTGTTGTGGCCGTTATTTTGTACCGCATGATATTCATTGGCGTTTATTCAGGTATGTTTGGCTCAACTAGTGCAACCTTGGCAACGTCTGGCACTGCTGCGATGCTAAATTTGGTGGGTATTACCATCTTATCAAAGCTTTATGAAAAAATTGCTGTTCGCCTAACTGAATTTGGTATGTTATTCTTGTAGAATTTTCAGGTAATACATCCTCAAAATCATATGAAATTTCAGTCTATTAAAACTTTTTTGAGTTTTATATTTGTTTGCGGATAATATCTAATGAATATTTTAAATTCCATTTAGAAGTTATTTTACAGAAAGGAAGTAAAAATGAAGTTTGTTTTGTTGCTCAAGCGATTGCTTAAATCCAATAACAAAACTTTCTTAGAATCTCCAAGAACAGAAACCCAGTATGAAGACTCTTATACAATGAAAATGTTCATTTTCCAATTCGTCAACTACTACACATGCATCTTCTACATTGCTTTCATCAAGGGACGATTTACAGGATATCCTGGCCACTACAGACGTTTGTTTGGAGTTAGACAGGAAGAAGTAAGTTGTTTCTAAGGTTCCTTACCAAGTTAGCTTACTGCAAATTTGAAGGACGGTGCAGAATACATATCTGATACATATATACATATATGATTTTCATATAAAAATTCTGGTTTTAAATGCTACTAATTTGTATCATTAATCGTCTATATGTGTTCTAAAACGATTGTTTCTTAAAAAATTTAGATTGCTGTTAAAAATATGATTCTTCTTTTACATTCATAAATTGAGTCAATGTAGAAAAAAATTTATCTTTGCTCTGCTATAACATACTTGTCCTTGTAAGGTATTTGTATTCAATCCTCGTATATATATATATATATATCATAATTTTCAGAATAATCATCTGACCCCTACATTTTATATAAATTGTTAGCCCATATATTTATAAAATGATATTGGAAAACTCGAAAGAAGTACAAGTTTCTATTTATTGTATATTTCTTTTTCATCCCTAATGAGCTATGCTGGTGTTATATATAATATTCAATGTAGTTGTATAAACATTCTTCGAACTTGCATTGTCTAGTTTATGTTTTATATGAAATACCTGATTCCGGAAAAACTTTATGCAAGCTTTTTCACTATGCTAGTTCATGGAATAATATTTTAAGATGTAGTTGGAAACGTCATCCTTCTTATTCCGAAGTTACTAGAATCTTCATAATTTCTACCTGACTTTTTAACACTATTTGTAAATGGTCACTTTTTATATTTTTTTCTGGACGTGGTTACATTTTAAATGTGGTTTGAACGTGCTTTACTTATATAATTGTGTCAGATTTTTTTGAATTCTTAGAATAAAAACATATTGGAAGCCTTTCTCAAAAGAAATACCCTTGGTAGTGTCTAAGATTTTGTTGAGAAAATGTATTGTTATTTAGTGTCAACCTGGCGGCTGTTTGATGGAATTGACGCTGCAGTTGGGAATAATCATGGTCGGCAAACAGATATTCGACAATTTCAAAGAACTTATGATCCCGTATGTCACAAAAGCATTTCTCTCCTGCTTAATAAATAATTATCTAAAATTGAAACAATTTTACTTTAGTTATGCTATGTATTACATTTTTTAAAAGCAGTATAATGATCACATCCATGACCTCTCAAATACTTACAAACTCCAATAACATAATTACATGCTCGTATTTTTGTGAAACGCTGTACAATAGTTTGATTTGATATTGAAATTTATGGAGCTGGTCAAGCAGTAATGGAATTTCATTTTCAATGTTAAAATGGATGCTACTTATTCAATAATTTATTTTAATTGACTTTTTATTTAACCAGTCAAAACAATTTTAAAACCTGACTAGGGGGCCTTTCCACCATGTCCCACCTTGCGTAATCCACTGCTTGTAAAGACAATTTATTCCTATAAAGTATTTTCGTACTGAATGTAATATTGTTTCACATGTTTGTGTAGAGTAAAGACCGCATTTGGTTGAAAGTTTGTTTCCAATACTGTAATTTGTTTAGAATCATCTTTAAGTGCATGTCAAAGCGTAAAATAAAGGAGGAAGAGACCGAAGAAGAATTGAAATCCAAGATGCTGCCTCGTTACGAGGCCGATTATGTCTTGAACGAACAACCACCTCAGAATCTCTTCTATGAATACCTCGAGTTGGGTAAGATGATTTTGATATACTTTCTTGAAAATTCAAAATATTGTAAATGGCAACATCAGAGTTGTTAACAAGCCGAACTTCTAACGAATCGAGCTGAGTCGAGCCGAACTTGAGCACAGTATTTGATATACAACGAGCCTAAAATGAGGCAAAGCAAATTTATAGTTCTGCTTTTTTATTATTTTTTTAAGAAATGTTTATTAAATAATAGGAGGAGATATGTATAAAGTTATTTGAGCGCAATATTTTTAAAAAAAATATCGAGCGAAAACGAGCCTCATTGAAGTATTTTATGTGGCGGTCGAGTCGAGCCGAACTTGGCAATTTCGGCTTTTTGACAAGTCTTTGCCACATATCCCTGGTGATTCTGGAAATTTCTGATGAGTTTTATAATAATGTAGGTTTTTAAAATTTGGATAAATTTTGTTCTGTAGCTACCGATGATCGCAATATGTACTGGGGCTTAAATATTTCAGCACTCTTCTATTTTACGAAATAAGACTTCAATTTCTGATCATCTAAATCCACGTATTTTAAGAAACTGTAAAATAAATTAAAGCATGTACATACCAAATTGTATGCAGTGGTTTCAAAGAATAATTCAACTTTTTATATTGCATGCCATTGGGGATGTTTGCTATTATGAATCGTAGACTGTTATTGCTACTTTAGTTATTCAATTTGGATTTATCACCCTCTTTGTGGCTGCCTTTCCACTGGCTCCTTTCTTCGCTCTACTCAACAACATCATTGAACTCCGCTTGGATGCTTACAAGTTTATAACTCAGTTAAGAAGACCTTGGGCCCAAAAGAGCCAAGATATTGGTACGTTAGATTTATTAGTTCATTAAAGGAATCACTTGATATATTATTTGAAATTAGGCTAGGCAATTAGCACTTGAAACTTAAATGATCGTAAATTTCCGGCATTTCTAGGTGTTTAGTTTCTCACTTAATTCTGGAAACTTTTTTTACCAACTTTTCAAATTTGCAAGTCTGCATAGCGTAGGTAAAAGAACTCATCAAAAAGACACCAGATGCGAGTATTTGTTTACAGGATTATCTGATCCACTGGCGTTGCAATAAGTGTGGGTATGGAGTGGTTTTTCTGGACTCGTATAATATTATAACTGAAACTATATTATTTGAAGCATTTTCTATTTTAGGCTCGTGGTTTCCCATTTTAGAAGGAATTGCAGTGTTAGCTGTAATCACCAATGTAAGTATTCTTGATTCTATAATCAATTCTATCTGTTATAGCATTTACGTATATGTAGTCATTGCTATTAATGTTTGAGGAAGCATTCTCTTTTATTTAAGAAATCTGGTCAGATGCCTTTTCAAAGTTATTTGTATTAGAGTATCACGTTTGCACGTAGTTAGTTACGTAGATCACTTTGTAATACTAACTGTTGTCATCAACTGTTTTAATGTTCAATGTCTAATATGGCATTCTGAAGTCCACCTGTTATGCCTATAGTCTATGCCCGCTAATATCGTTTTAAGATTCATATTCGTCATTTATTTACAATATTTATTTTCACTTTAAACTTTCTATCACATAAGTTATCGAATGTTCTTTCAACCCCAAAATTTGGTTTTCTGATTTATTATCTTTAGCTTTGAAAAAACTTGCAAGTTAGAATCTAGAAATGAGTGCGGAGCGCGGTAATACCGCGGAAAACCGCTGTATGTCGCGGTAGCGATTTACCCAAGTGCGGTGGTTAGCACAGTAGAATTAAAACAGTTTGCGCTGGCAGAAAACGTGTTTTGTTTTAAGATTGAAATTCTCCAAGTATTTTTTCAAAATGTATAGTTTTCACATACACAGTATTAACAGTAATTTTTGCATATTTCATGGACAATGGAATACTACTCTAATAAAATTGGATGAATTGTGTAATAGCCTAAGAAATTGTTTTTAAGATTTTCTATGGATGATCCATAATCCCAAAAAAACAATGCAGAAATATTTATATTTTCTTCTTAAAATTCGACTTCGTTGCGGTATACCGCTGTAAAACTTTTTTTGCGGTGATTTTTTGGTAAAAAATCGCACATCCCGGTGGTTAGCAATGAATTCTCTTTTAACAATGTTACCCAGAATATTTGTTTATTTATTAATTCTCTTGAAGGCCTTGATAATTGCATTGAGTTCAAGAGCTCTTTATCATTGGACATTAACTTTTGTCTATGGTGGTGGACTTTCTGGCGAAGAGGTATTATCCATATCATTTTCGATTGCTGAATCTTCATTGTTTATGTATGGTAATCCAGAGTTCCCTCAGAACCAATCTGTGGCCGTCTGCAGGTTTAATTAAAGTCTTACTCACTTGTTTTCTACACTAACACACTCATCTTCTTTTACCTCATTCAATTTTGCTACTTATTTATAACACTCATAGTTGTTTGTAGTTGCTCAACCAGGTTCTTTCAGCCATTAAACTGCATGATATCGCTCACTACTAATTCTATTTATTGCTTAACGTATTGAATATGTTTTATCAGAAATTTACAGTTCAACTTCAAAGCGATTTAATTTAATAAAAGCTCATAGCTAACCAGTTGTTAAAATAAGACCGTATCCATATATCATATCATTTTCTTTTGCGGGTCGTGACTATGGATAATGGGTGGACTTGACTTGTCATAAATGTGAATAATGTATGATTCTAGTTAACGTTAGTTCGCAAAAGGTTGACTTAAGATGTGGAACGTAAGTCAAAATAATGCATCGAACAAGATGTCGCATAAAATGAATATTATAATTTAAGGCAACGCTTATGGCTGTGCGGAGCAGTTCTTTACTCTATGTTTTGTTTCGTATTAATCCTGGTTCCGCGACTTCTTTCATGGGCTTTGTGTACTCAATTGCTGACGCCACTGAACTTTGCTTGAATAATTCCACTTCAAAAAACGATTGCAACGTAACAGAAACTGTTCCCTACGCGGAACATACACTTTGTCGGTATAGTGATGTAGCCTGTTAATTTTCGTGTGGAATTCCGCTGCACATTTTCCAAAAGCTTAAACTTGTATATATGTGCGCTTCTATAGCATGTTTATGTAATAACTGTTCATAACTGATGTAAACTGTTCTATGTGTTAAATCCTGATTGCCGGAAGCTTAGCATGATGCAAAAAAGTTTTCGTGAAACAAACCGATGCTTCATTCATAAAGTTAGCCTATACGCTCCAGACTTGTCAGCGAGCCGAGCCGAGCCTGAACACTGCATGCCATATACAACGAGCCTTTATTAGTCCAAACAAATTTACAGTTCTGCTGGTTAATTTTTTTTTATTTTTTATTCAATGTACCTTTTTTATAATCTTATTTTAAAATGCTTATTAAATAATAGGAAACGCTTTGTAAAAAATTCCGATTGCGCAATATTTTAAAAAAAATGATCGAGCTAAAACGAGACTCATTGAAAGGTTCTGTGTGGTGAGCCGAGCCGAAAATACTCAAAAGCTTAAAAATTGCGGCTTGTTGACAAGTCTAGTATGCTCAAATTTTAAAATAGTTTTTTACAAAAAAAATTGTTTATGATTTCTATAAATATTGTTGAATGAAGCCTATTGTAAAATTTTCATCTTTGATACGAAAATGTTCTGCATCAAGCAATGTTTCTTTCATCATATATAACGCCATCTCCTTTGAGACTGTTCTTTATCAATTTAGATGTTTATTGGGTGAATTAATCGTAAGCAACTTGCTTATTTTAATTCCTGTATCCCCCAGCTAGCATAATTTATTTTTAAGGCTATTATAATTGCAATTGAATCTCGCTTCATCACGAAGTTGGTGTATTCCTTGTACTCAGGATCTGATGACCTAACCGGTTATACGAATTTCACGCTTTCCTATTTGACAGTCAATAATGCAAGTGTTGACCCATTATCGTTAAGTGGCTATATGGAATCAATGAAAAATTCCAAATTGAAGTTGAACATTACAGATTGCAGGTTTGACAGGCAGCTTGTATATAGATAACAGGTATTTAACCGATTAAATCTTTGTAAATATTTACACATTTCCAATGATTCGACGTCACTGTAATTTTGACAGTGATTTATCACGCTTAGAGATCCTTTGCTTTAAAGAAGAGCGCAAACGATACAACTTTCATTGCTAAACCAATTATAGCAAATAATGTGATAGGATAATTTTGAAATAATTTGAAATCCTCCAATGTGGTTTCTTATCTTAATTGGTTTTGCAACAAAAGTTGTATCGTTTCCGCGCGGCCTAAGACATTTCGACAATGTAATTTTTAATTTATTTTGTATATACAGTATTGCTGATTTGACACAATTTCGTCTTGCGTTTAATAGATGATCGGTTAAATAGCTCTTTGGCATGTATTCGCTTATTACCTTCGCCAATGAGATATTGTTTTTGCCTCTGCTTGTTTGAAAGTAGAATTATTCAACACTTTGTGAATAGTTCTTCAATAAACAATCATGTTGGGTTTTGCGTAAGCCCATTTTAGATTTACATGTAAAAAAAATTAGCACTCCAAAAAAATTAAGCAAATTGGCGGAGGTTTGCCTACTTTTTATTATTAACCTGTTTAATTCTGTTTGGAAAAGAGTGCTATCTTAACTATTTTATCCCTGCTCACTGAATTTCGCAAATTTAGACTTTTCCTTGAATTTTTAAACCCTTGCTATTATTTACTTGGCATGCATGTCGGTTTATTTTTTATGAATCATGCATTGAATTTTCAGATATGAAGATTTCCGCAATCCACCTGACAGCAGCGATCCATACGCACTCAGCCCTGTTTACTGGTATGTGTTAACAGCGAGATTGGCTTTCGTTATACTTTTTGAGGTGAGTTACTTTATTTTCGAGCAGGAATGTTAAATATTTTTTAGCATATTGTCTTTGGTTTGAAGTTCTTGATATCATATCTTGTGCCGGACTTCCCAGAATCCGTTCGTGTTGAAAAACTGCGATGTGAACATCTCTCTCGTACTTTGCTCTACGACTCCGAAAAAAATGTAAGTAAATTACACACCATCGCGTGAATGCTGTATTTTAATATTCCCCTCGGTTTTATGAATTAAATTAGATAACTGTCAGCATGTATATGTTGTAGGTATCTAGTTGGTTGTTATTTTGTCATTTAGTATTTTGTTGTCAATTTGCCTGTAGACAAGGCGCTTAAGTGTCAAAAGAATTGATAAAATAATACCTAATCATTCACTTAGGCAAAAATCGATTGCATTAGAACGTTCTCTTAAGATTCTTCTTTTATTTTGTTCAATCGTCAAGTTACAACATTACCATTGCGTCACACTTTTTTACACTCTTGGTGCTAAAGAAGCAATGTAACCCGACAATACTTGCTTATGATTGATTCAGCGTAAGAAGTAAAACAATAGCGAATTTTCCCATCTATCAATTTATTTTTCAACGTTCAATTTTGAATCAAGACTTCATCTAGAGAAATCTTTGTTTGTTGCAGATATTGTCCATTGTCACTCTAACAGCTAGAAATGCTACCTTCCATGACGAGTAGTGTTCTCAGGTCACACTGCATGTTTTTGGATCTGTACAACTTTTGAGTCGAACGATTGATAGAAATGAATTCATTTATGTTTAATCAAAGTGCTCCAAACTTGTTCTATTTCTTTGCAAGTATAATATTTAAAAAATGTTTTGTATGACTGAAATGAAGTATGACATGTTTTGGGCTTTTGGTAGACCTTCAATTACATCTTTGTTCGTTATTTATTGTTAGGTTCTTTACAATCTTGTTCAATTTGATTCCATTGCGGTTACATTCGCACATCCTCATCTTGAATTGTTTATTTAATTTCATTTCATAGTCTCTAGGATTTTCCAAACTTTACTCTGAAATTTCACTCTTGTATATAGGAAAAAAACTTTTTAGCTACTTAATGTTTTGATGCGTACTTGATTAAACTGCTATTAGCGATTAAAAACTACAACTTGCCAAAAGTAGGGCAACTGTTTCAACAAAGTTTAAATTCCAGAAACTTTTGTTCATATTGTTTGTTTCCGTTGATAAAATAGTTTTATATAACCGTTTTTTGTAGTATTTAACAGAATAGTTTTATTCGACAGCAAAATTGTGAATAAATTTTGAATTTGAGCGTCAATTGTTGACGTTTAAATTTACTCAAACTAATTGAATAGATTTTCCAACCTTGATTGCTAAATAGTGTAAGATACGTTTAAAATCAATCACTTCCAGATTTTTCCAATACTTGTAATATCTTCCCCATGTAATGATATTGTTTTTTATTGCAGAATATTGCTATCAATGGTAAGTTAGATCTTTTATCCTCTGTGCCGTGAAAAAAGTCTGTAATGTATATGATCCTTAAATTCCACTGTGTACTGCCAAAATCACTTTAATGTCTATAATTGTAACCAAGCATGCGCAGGTTATTTTGTATTTTTATATTGTGCTGGTCCATGTCTTAATTTCAGTGCCTATTTTCTATACAGTTGCTCAATGTTATTGTTTTTGAAAATACATTTCTTTGCACCAGATATTATAATTTTCAGCCCGAACAAGTTTGCATTCCACGAATTCCTTACAAACTCGACCCGATTAAATCGTGCAGTTAAAACAGATCCTTAGTGCAAGTCTTTCAGCTATAAACATTTTGGTTTCAGAAAATGAAGGGATTTTAATACTACTGATTTTTGTCAGCTGATAAAGTTCAGGTAGCAAAGCATTGTCTGGATTGTTCCATTATGGACTTCTATCATTTGATAAAAAATGACAGTTGATGGAAGTCGAGGCCTGAATACGCCTTAATGTGCTTTTTTATATATGTTGCATTTCACTTAGTATTTGTAAGTATAATCCTGTATTAAGGCATTTCTTTCAAAATGTTACTAAATTCTATTTAACTGCATGCTTGTACGTTTTGTACTGCTATTAATTTTAAAGCTTTATTCCTTCCATAAATATTTTCCTGTTTCTGTAAACATAATATTTGTTTTTGAGACTATTCTAATATATAATAGTGTAAAATGTTTTTCTTTTTTGAGCAGGAAATTTCATCTTGAAAAGAATCATTTAGTATAATAGTCCTATACTAATTGTAATTTATCGAGATAAACTGATATCTATTTGTATTGCATGTAATTATTTTTCTTTTATTTAAATATATGTTGACCTGAGAAGATAATGCGGGACTTATACAGTATTGTCAATTCTTTTTAGCAATATCCTGCTTGAGTATGGGGTCTCTATTAACATATTTGTCATAAATTTGCAACAAGTTATAGTGCTTTTTATCTATGCAATTCATGCATGCCAGATGACGATTGTTAATATCTTCTGTCTAATAATTTGTTTTAGCGCTCCTCGAAACGAATGTTGATTAACGCGAACGTGACTTCAACTGAGATCTAAGCTTTTCTAAACGCTTGGCTAATATTTAGGAGCTTTTCAATTTCTATCACTTTGTTAAATGTCTCATTTGATAAATGTTAATTCCATTTTTTATTTAATAGCAAATTCATTCTGATCTGTTCTAATTAGATTTCACAATTATTTTCACATGCTTAAATATCTATTTAAATTATCTTGAGTAATTTTAATATATTTATTAAGAAATTTAATTTTTATTTTTATAAAATATAGCTTCAAATCTTTGGTAGGTACCCAGGGGCGGATACAGAAAAAAGTTTTAGAGGGGCCCCATGTAAAATAAAATGCATAATTGGTAGGGAGAGCACAAACTATTAAAAAATCAATTTTTAAGATTCATCACTATGCGTGGACCTCCCCACTATCTACTGACTCCAAAAATGGAAGTATAGAATTAGTGTAGTTTTTTTATTTTATTCAAATTTTAAATAGCGGCTTAATATCATGTTGTTTTTAAGAAAATTTTCATTATGCACTACAAAATAGACCAATCTCATAAGATTAAATAAATTACAAAATATTCATGTTTTTATATTTTTGCAGTAGGTGCATGGTGTTGAAATTGAATGCTACAAATTTGACCAATCCTATTGAGTATCGTCAAGTGAGGTAAACAGTGGTGGAACCGTGCTTTGAATTTTCGGCATGAAATTTTAAGAGCCGTTACACCTCTCGAACAACCCATTTTTGACAGAAACCAAAAAAACCAAATCGTCGCAAACTGAGGCTTAAATTAAACAATTTGATTGGCTAATATTAATATATAAAATAAACCTGTCGCACGAAGTTCATTTTTGAAAATTTTCATCCAAGCCGAAGTTATGGTAGAATTGTCGTGTAACTGCAGAAAAGGTAGATGTGTCCGTTGTAGTGGGTGTTATAGATGTGGATGCACTTGTGAGAAACGTAGAAGAAACAATTCAACTACAAAAGGATCTAGTAAACGAAGACGACTACTAGATGTGGCCCCTGATCCTATCAACACGGTTTAGTTCTTACTGACACTTCGATTTAAAATTATCTGTCATCTGGTAGAAAAAATGGGTTGGTCGAGAGGTGTAACGGCTCTTAAAAACATGTTCAAATATGAGTCCGGCATGGCACGAAAATCTATAAATTTTTCGTTGAATATAAAAGGTATCTTAGATTAAATCTCTATGAATAAAATGTTTTTGCTCGTAAATATTTTCAATACATTAAGAAAGTGTTCGTGAGGTGACTAGGAACATCACTGAGAGAACAGTAAAGGAGAAAGATACAAATGAAAATGAACATTAATTATTCTTGAAAGAAAATTCCGATCACTGGCGAAATTAAAAGTTTAAAATGATTGGTGTTAATTTGGGAATTAGTGGAAAGATTTACAATGATAATGAATATCAAGCTTTATTTCAGTGTTTCTTCAGCGAGATACTGAATAGTTTGTTTTCTGAATATATATATATATATATATATATATATATAGAGCAAAATCACACGTTTTCCTATTCACCCCATTTAAAAGGTTGAAGAGGAATACTTTTAAAA
>CABFPE010000493.1:383932-394196 GCA_900660155.1 Hofstenia miamia
CTTATACAATTTATACACAATTGCTAAAGAAATTGCTGTTTTCCACCTCTTGCATATTTGTTTTGATCAATATTAACACACTTGGAAACACACTCTAATGCAAATAATACATCATATTTTGTCTGAAATATTTGGGTTTTGGATCTATGAATTGTTTTCCTTAACCATGGTGTTGCATAATTAAGGGTGTTGCTACAATGAACATGTATATTAACAGAAGTAAATATGTCAGTTTGCCTAACAATTAAAAACTTTGTCAAAAAATTAATTTGCTCAATTTAGTTTTATCAAAAACATTTATCAACTTCAATTATATCACTTTGCCTAAATCCTAGAAATCAAAAATAAAAACTTTGTCAAAAAATTTATTTGTTCAATTAAGTTTTGTCAAAAATATTTTGTCACTAGATGGCGTCCAATCAAATCACTTCAGTACCAAATGGCAAATAGTCATGGGTGTCCCATTGGCACGTCCTCTAGCCGATCTCTTACTACTAGCATTGTTACCAAGTGATTGCTAAGCAAGATTAACACTAACTCTAATTTAATGAAATGTTATGATCATGATGTACAAAATACAATAAATAACAGTAAACAATGACATGTAAAACAGAACTAAGTGAACAAAGCAAAAGCAGACAAATGAAAATGAAGCATGTTTTGATACAGGGTGATCAACCCCTTGCTGATTCCACAATATTCTTTAAGGTGTGTAAAATCATTTGACAAAAATTTTCCAATCTTTGGAAGTTTGGCCCAGTTTTGGGAAAATTTGCAAGTTATTTTAAAGATTTACTAAGCTTTTGGATCAATTTGCAAATGAAATGCAAAAATTTGGTAAACATTTGGAATTTTTCAAATGTTTATTTAGCTTGCACAAATTGGTTGCACTCTATTTCACTTCCAAGGGGAACACTGCAGTCCCATAGTCCTCCTCCCTTAAGTTCACTGCAGGATGCATACCTATATTCCCATATTGAATCTGCCACTTTTTATATGTATTTTAATATGAATTATAAAATATACTAGTAGGTATTTGAATTGGAATTTTTAGACAAAGACAACACAGAATTCAAGATTCTTAGTTCATTTTCCAGAGGCAGGCTTTTTGAGAAATTTTAAGAAGCCATTGCCAGCATGCTTCCTTCTGCTATTCTACACCCATGCTACTAAAGTAAAGATTTCTAATTCCATTGCACTTTATCTCCTTACTGACTGGCACAGTTTGCCAATTTCTTTTGTTCTTGCCATCCCAGATAATAATTTTGGTTGTTTTTATGTTGTTTATAGTTGTTTCATAATTTTGGTTGTTGCAGCAACCACTAATATCTTAATAACAACTTTAGTAATAAATATGCAGTGAGCAGGTTCTTGCAAACAAAACTCATGTTGTTATTTTTATTACTAGATCCTTTTATGTAAAGAAAGATTTGTGAAACCTTTTTTGAAATTTTTAATTTCTGAAAAATTATAATAAACCAGATAAGTGAATTTTAAAAAAAATTTATTCATGAACATTATATTTTGACTTCTTGAAATTGACTGTAAAAAAATTTGTTACTATTCAGCAGAAGAGATTTTTCATGACTTAAGAAAGTACTATTTCAAAATTGTGCTTAATTTTAGATTTTCAAATTTTATTTATTTGGCAGATTTTTATGTTATCATTTATATACAAGACATTCAGTTAAATATTTAACAAATGTTTGTATTGAATTGTAAAGTCACTTGGGGACATTCCCACATTTATTATTTTATTGTACAATTGTTGTCCATCTCATGACACAATAAAATGTAAGAATGACGTCATAGTTTATTGTAGTGTGATACTATGAATTGAATTTCCCCTCACTTAAGTGTATTGCTCAATTAAATGTGCAAACTTGTGAATTGCACTGCTGTAAGCAATATGCAAGTAGCAACTATGGCAACAAAACTATTGTATAAATATGCTTTGAATTGTGAAATTAATAAACATCTTATCTTTGATCATCATTATTAATGAACTATTTTTTGTAATGATAAGAAGCTAGGTTATTGGTGAACATTTGGGAACACCCCCTTTGATTCTAGTGGCAATTAATAGCTGATATGACGTCCCCAAGTTGTGGATCCAAATTAGGTTATGAATATGGTTATGTATAGGCTTTAAAACTTTGGCTTTTAAAGGCAACTCATATATGCACTAATAAATAACACTGTGGTTACATCATGCCTGTTGGCTAGCATGAATGCATGGCAATTACATGCTATTTATCTCTCAGCTGAGATCTAAGACAACTACTGGCGCTTTTTATTTGGCTAGATAATAAATTGTAAGACATCTAGGGAAGCACTGCACAAGCAAGTTTTCAAACCTTTAGCTCTAGACATTGCTTCAGTGTGATGCAATGAAATTGGTTATCTTGGATGTTTGTTTCTTATGTAGATCTAAAAAGTTGCTAGTTACAAAGATAAACTACCAATGTTTTTTGCTTACCTGTTAGTTCTGTTAGAATCACTGATACTCAAATATATGTTCACCTCAGCAACTTTCTGCATTGACATTAAGTCGTCTGGCATAGTTCTCTCTAGTTTCAACCCAGTGATCTAACAGAATATGCTTGACAGTATCTCAAAGATAGTGGTCCAGTCTGCCTTTCTTGGGATTGTATTTGTTTAAACAGCAATGTTTGAACAACATAGCAATATAAAATGTTGTTTTGCATATAAAAGTAATGCTAAAACAATCATGTGACAACATAATACAACTTTGTTGCAACCTCAAAATGTTGCTGTTTCATTCATTAAAAACAACTAAAAATCAATATAATATGACATTGTTGAAGCAACCTTGTTTTTACTAATGAAATGGTACCATTTTGATGTTAAGAAAACGTTGTTTTTGACACATAAAACAATCACATAACAACACAAAACAATGTTGTTTAGCCCTCAAATCATTATCTGGGATGTTCATTTGATTCTTTCATTTTGAGTGGCTATAAAATCTCTTAATTTTCTTTAGCAAAGTTAGTTACAAATATCTTATATCTTGCATTATTTTCAATTGTTATTCTAAGCCTGTTGTGCCCATTGCTAAATGTTTCTTGACAGACATAATACCTATTAATGCAGTTTATTTCAAAAACCAAATTAAGAATTTTAATTTTACATAATAAATTCAGAATTGAATCCTGTTTCCAGAAGAAGTTTAATGCAATAATTGTCAACACATCAAACAGTGTCAAAATAATTTAAGCCTTTTTCTAAGAGATGGTTAACAAGACAAATTTCTAAAAATATAATCATAATTCACTATCTTTATAGTTACACACATATTTTTCTAAGAAAAACTAGTATTTCTATTGCTATCTTCATAATTAAATTTGCTTCAGAATGTTAAGTGAAGATGAAATCAGATGATCACATTCTGGAATTTTTTAGTTCTTTTAGTATTCAGCCATATGTAAGTTATAGCTTTGCCATGTTTTACTCCTTAGTAATGAATAGTACTGTTTTTATAAAGTAGTTTAGTTGGAGCAACTCATTGATTTTGAAAATGGGAAAAACCAAGCCAAGATTGATTAATCTTTTGTGGGAAAAGAAATTTTAGCTATAACTATAGTACAATATGCTGCTTCTATGACCTTGTAAATATATTACATTAATTCAATTCAAATGATGTTAAGAATCTCTGAAGTTCACAATGTACATATTAATGCAATATCAGAAGGTGACAGGAAAATGAAGCTCTGATTTTGAATACAACAGTTAATATTATTGTCTCTGTGTAATATTTATTCACTACGTTTCAATTTTTGAAGCAAATATACATGAAGATTTGTTTTTCATACAATAAATATGCATAGATAGATGTATAGAATAGATAGATGGAAAATACATATCAATCATTTGGCCTAATGTACTTTACACAAATTTGTTCAGAATTAAAATCTTCAAACAACAAAATAAAAGCAAAGTTCAGAGCCCACATGCCAGGCTCATACCCATACAACATTGTTTGTGACTGGTACAGGCCCTACTCTAGATTATTACTATTCATGTATTTTTGATGTACCCCTTTATCATGGGACTCCCAGTCAAGATGCAATTGATGTAACCTGCTATAAAAATAAAATTTTCATCAGATTTTCCATTTTTAAGATATTTTTGGCAGAATGTTTGGAAAGTAGCTAAAGATCATATATCATCAATTGTACAAACCTTACAGGATAAAGATGGCAGTTTTCTCCACATATTTTTTCATACTACACATTGTAATTATCAAAATAAAATATTTAACTTAGCTTCATGAAACTGCTGAATAGGTGATTTTATTAAGTCTCTTAGAATAATATAGAAGTGATATGACTTGTATTGTCTACAAAATACCTCAAGTGTTGTAAAAAGACATTTGCTATGTTGTGAAATTATATTTTGAATTAGTTCATTAAATATATATTTATATTCATCATTCATAGTGTTTTGAAATACAGTGCAACAGTAACCTAATATTCCTATTTGTTGTTTCCATCATGTCCTACTTGTTGATCACTTTGCCAATATGAAAAGTTCTGTATTTAAGGATTTCATGCTCTTCTCAAATATTGACATTTTCTTCTTTCTTCAGCATTTGATTATGTATTCATGCATTTCCTTAGTAATACTCAGTGCCATGCCATTAATAATTTGTTGCATGCAGATATGCACACTGTAACTGGACCTGATGTTATTGCCATTTTTAGTTTTGCATTATTCTATTCTCTTCAAGGAATTATTCAAAAGTAATGTGATGTTCTACTTAATCAAAATGCTCATAAACATTATACATTAATTGAATCTATGTCATGTGTAGATTGATATCCAAGGGCTTCCCAACAGTACTGCAAGCTGTTACAGCAAAGAGCAACCAAGGGCTGTTTAAACAGCAAATTAAATATTGCTCTAATATCTGTGTTCACACTGTATCAATGCCTTCTACTTCAATAGCAAATCAAAGCCAGTCTGATTTCAAACCAGTGTTGAAATCATTGATATAGATGAGTTGAGACCCAAGTACATCAACAAAAAAAATTGATAGAGTGCAGGGATATTCTTCTAAATAATTAACAAGGGGCTCAATTTTTGAGAAGTGATATTCTTGTTATATTTTTGAGAAATTTTGTCATCCACCACAACAAACAATAATATAACTTTAAACATAGGGGCTGTCCCCTCATTCAAATTTAATAAGATGGGCTGAGCTGCCTTGAGCACCTCTCAAATACACCCTAATAGAGGGTGTTTTTGCATGTCAATAATATTTGGAGACACATGAATATTCATTTATTATCATGAGTAGAAGTTCTCCTAACACCTGTGGCTATTTGCCATGTAGAAATGAAGCAATTCTATTTCACGCCATCTAGTGACGAAATGTTTTTGACAACATTAAATTAAGCATAATAATTTTTGACAAAGTTTTAATTTTATGGGCAAACTGATATTTTTGATGCCAAATTTCACTTAGGGCATGTTTGTTGTAGCAATGTTTAAACATGCAACACCATGTTTTAAGGAAAACAATTCATAGATTGAAAACCCAAATATGATGTGTTATTTGGATTAGAGTGTGTTTTCAAGCACATTAATATTGATCAAAACAAATATGCAAGAGGTGGAAAACAGCAATTTCTTTAGCAATTGTGTATAAATTGTAAAAGCATACATTACACAATGCAATATAGTGAAAATAAATACATATACCTTTGTAGATAATGTATTGAGATCAACCATCTCCTGCAAAGTGTAAGCAAGAAATGAGTGCAATTTAAATAAACTCTTTAAATATAACATTTTAAAAAATACTTGTTCACAAGTAGAGGTGAAGGCACAAGACAAAATTTATTTACAACATCACACTACAAGAGTTGATTAAATGAGTTTATCTAAAACAAGTGTATAGTAATAGTTTATGGAAAAAAGCAAATACAAGTCTCTTTCCCCTTTCATCATGCACTAAGTGTGAGTCTTTTTGGAGGAGGTCCAGGGTCAATATTGGAAGCAGGTCTTTTTAACTTCAAGGGAGAGCCAACTGCACTATACACTGGAGGTGTAATATCTAAAAACACATATAAATATATAATACTATAATTAATAAATTTACCTCAATGTCCAAGACTTTGATATTTATCAAGAGGTAGGATTTATCATCATATGGAGTCAGAGAAATTTTATTGGTGGTCTGTACCGCAATTTCATGATTGTGACTTCTAATGGCTGTCATTGGATGATGAACAATTTCCTCATTGTCCAAAATTGATTTGAAGAGATTAAAGTTCATTATCTTCTTGACAACCCCCTTAGTGCTCACCTTCTCATTGCATTTACTATTGGAACAATACTGTACAGAGTACATTTTCAATTTCAGGGCAACTACCTGACTGATGACATCACCACCAAGCTCATCTTTAACCTTCAAATATGTCTTTTTATTTTTTTCACTGAATAATGGTGAATCTCTTGCATAGTTGGAAAAATCAAAGTGGTGTGCCAATGATACCAGTTCTTCATACACATTTCAGGTCTTTATTTTATAGAGGAGGGAGTCTGTATCCCTGAAAACCCTGTGACTCAGTTTGCAAAGGCAAGCTTCATTATATTATAGTGGAACTTGAACATTTCCAACTTTAAAAGATCCAAAATGGCCTGCCCCACATAATTTGGTTTATTCCATACAATCTCTTTATTTCATAGCATGACCTGCACCAAGTCTTCATTGATTATATTAAATGATTTGAATTCTGGATGCTTGATTAATTTCTCTGCTGCCTCATGATCCCCAACAAATTTAGCTCTGCAATGCTTCCTCAGTGACTCCATTGTCTTTCCAAATACAGCATTAGACATCAGCTTATAAAAGCTCTTTTCAAAGTCATTTTTAGCTGCCTTGTGTTTTAATGTATTTAAGTCTATATAGGGCTTTAAAAATGGTGCCTGTCTGAATTGTAGTGCCCTGTGGGACTTGGTTATCTTCAGCCATTGCTCAATGTAAAATTTCAGCACCTCATAGTGAACCACATATCTCTTCCTCTTGTGAAATGTTTGCACCAACTTTGCCACTTTGCCAGATTTCAGTCCCAATATCTCTTTAATATTCTTTGTGTAGGTTGAAAAATGCTGGTCTTCAATAATCAACTTGTGCAGTGCCTGGGGAAAATCAAAATGTTTATTGTGTAGATTACTGGGATATTCCAAGTCAACCTCCACCAAGTAGCCAATATCTCCATCTTGGGGTGTAGTTAGAATTTCATTTATGGGGGCATTTGACCACTCCAGCTGTCCAACAGGCAAATTCATGGTCATGGTACCTCCATATAAACTGTTCATGTCCAAAAAGATGGCATAAGTGGACTCCTTTTCTTTGTCATAGCCCTCTATGATGGGGTTGTTTGCTTTAAAATAGCATTCTGCATACACTCCAGACATACCTCCTCTAATGCCAGCCTCAATAAATTGCAGTTAATTGTCATCTGCAATTGGATAAATTGAGAAGTTTGTAAAATGTAGCATGGCATTCCAGATTAAGTTGGACAGTGTAGTGTAAAAAAATGAGCAGGATCCAGTCCATATGTTTGCTTGCTTTCATGACAAAATTCACAAAGAACATCTGCCAGCAACAGTGTATCTGACATTAAATAATTATTGTAGAAGTCTTTAAATGTGTGACAACTTCCATTGACCCATGTACTGTTCTGCTCATGTTCTAGTGCCTGTTGTGTTAGTGGTATTTTGCCAGTTAATCTATTATACCAATGTTGTAATTCTGGCAGCTTTATTTCATTAAATTTATCCAATGAGTCAAACCACTCAAATGGAAATTGGCCCTTGCCTGTGATAAATGCTGATGCCTTCTACTCACCCATACCTGCTTTTAAGAATTGATACTTGTCTGCTCCAATATTTCTTGTAAGATTTGACAGGCTATCAGTAACAAATTGATAGGAGTCCAAAAATCTCAATTCCTCATGAATTTGCTTAATTGCACCATTTTTATCCTTGTAGTTATACACTGGGACCATAAGACTAAATGAAATGAAGTTTTCAGATGTGCATGGTATACATTTTAAACTTTCATTTTCCTTGGGCTTTAAGCTTTTCAGCAACAAATGCATATCATACTTACTGCCATTGTGTGAGAAAACTGGAGTAAACTGAGGGCTGTGATGTAAAATGTTGCAATTGTTGTGGGCAACACCTCATACTTTCCCAGTATAATGGCAGTGATCAATTACTTTATGAGAGTTACTTTCAAATTCTTCATTACAGAACACACAAACAGTAGAATTTTCCATCAAATAGTCTTGCTGGGGTTGTGAAATTATTAGTTGATGATGCCTTTGTTTGGCAGCAAATGATGTTTTAGCAATTTTATGAAGTTCATTCCATCCCTCCTCCATACATTGTTCCCCAGAAAATATGTTGGTGGAAAGCAGCTCTTTTTCAGTGGTACTAACAATGCAAATACCAGATGGGGTTTGATGAACATCCTGAACTGTATAGCTTGTTGAGGGATCTGGTGTGGCACTATATATTTTCTGTGATATGCATTCTATATCTAATGCAGAAATAATCTGGACAAAGTTTTTAGCTCCAAATGATTTAAATGTAATTTTCTCATTGGGCTGAAGGGAATGTAATAGTTGGTTCACTATTGCCATTGCATTTCTTTTGATGTTTCTCTAAATTTTCCATAGTCTGGAATCCAGAAAGGCATTTAGTACAGAAGAAGCAAGTATTTCTACCCTTAAAAAATTTGATGCATTCATGTTTGTAATTGCCACATAATGTCTCTGATTACCTTCTTCTAACAGCAGGAGGTTTGCCTTTTGTTGATGAGAACTTGTAGAGATGTAGGCAGGCACCAAGCTTTTATCATGGAGGCTGTACACATTCACTGTAATTTTGTTCACCTCCTCAAACTTACAGATGTCATTGATTGACATGGGGAATGATAAATCATAAAACCTTAGAGTGGATAAAAATTTATTGAGACATACTATTTCACATCTTTGTTTAATTTCAGGATGGAGACTGGCTAGAACTGCAAACAAAAAACATTTATTAGTTTGCTCAGTGTGAGGGTTGACCAGAAAATGGTTCTTTTTCAAATAATCAGGAAGGGGGATGTAACTTCCAGCTCTTGTTGGGCAATACTTGGCAATACGCAGGCTCACTCTGTTGATATTTTTCAAAACGCAATTGGAGCCATTTGCTGCATAGATGGTGATATAATTGGCAATTCCATCTACCATTTTCGGAAAATTGGCCTTGTTCAAGCCACTACTAAAGACGGATACAGGAGAGCTTGTTGGATACAATATCACACTCTTTGTCTCACCATTCTCTTCTTTTCTTTGTATTAGGATATAGCAATCTGTGGCTTTCAACAACTTGTAACACATTGTCTTTGCTGTTCATTGCAGGAAATTAAAGGCAAATATTCAGTTGCAAGATGAACTAGTTTCAACTGTGCTGCCAATTATCCCATTAATGTTTGGTGCCTTTTTAGTTAATTTATTGATTCATTTTGTAGAAACTTAATATGCTTCATAATATCAATAATTGTTGGTAACATATTAGAAGAAACTTTAGATGGCTCACCATACATTAGACACTTGGTACTGGAACGTGTTGCGACCATGACTGAAGATGATTAAATAACACTGTGTGTTTTAATTCCCACCAAAATTGAGATAAAAACAATGTGAGATATACATAGTATTTATAATTGTTGCTGCAGAATTCCACAATTTGCTATAAGTGTGTATCTTTTTTTTTCTACACAAAAATGGTACTCAGAATATAAGCATCTTGTGCAAGTTCTTTTGTCATCACTGTACCACAAAAAGCACTGCACTGCCTCATACCCGTAACCAGTCACGCACCATTCTATTAATAAATATTAAAGCAAGGATGATAAGTGTGTATCATGTAGGTGTAGCTACTCAATTGCATTCTTGACTAACAAATACAAAAAATAATTTCAGAAACACACTTTCACAATGCCAGACTGTTTCATAACTATAAGTTAGAGATTAATTTTTAAAAAATAATACTAAATTATGATTGACCCACAAAATAGGGAGTAGTGGTGTGCGCCACCTGAAGATTAGCCTCAAAACATCTCATTTTTTGCCAATGAGGTAAGATAATGGTCAGTCACATTTTTTTTCAGTACTGCTAAGTAATTCTACAAAACTTATTTTTTTTGACTCACCCTAGTATATATATATATATATAT
>CABFPE010000493.1:413691-423957 GCA_900660155.1 Hofstenia miamia
TATATATATATAGATTTCAGAATGTCTACCCACAGGTCTACATCACAAATTTGACAAAGTGGAGTAACTGAAATTATTTCGGCTCTATTCTTTGCAGTAGTTCTCATCAGTGCCGGATTAATTAATAAGACGCGAAGTCTGTAGGTGTTTCCTTTGATGTAAGGATAACGATTGAAATTAATTTACTTAAGTATGCCAAGATATTTCTAAATTAACATTAATTATTGTTTTTTAGCTATTTTTATTTTTTTCATATTTACCACATTTTCTCTGTTGGAAAATTTTTTTGTAATGGAATGTCAAAATCTGCTACCAGGTTAATCCAGCACTAGTTCTCATCTCATATTAGAAGAAATTAAATAACTTTTAAGTTTAAAATTAATTTTATATAGATAACAAGTGTTATCTTCAAATAAAGTTCCCCATCATATATCATTGTCCTCCAACTAGTGTCAAGATTTAAAATATGCCTCTGACGTAGTAAGCTTATAAAACTTGGTATTCTTACGAACCCCTTCAACTGATGCCTTGGATCGATTTTTGAAAATGACATTCTTAGTTTAGATTTCTCTGGTGCTCGCTATTTCTATTAGTAAATTTGCAGAGTGTGTAGTAAGAATAAGTAAGTTTGCATCCTATGAATAGAGAATGAACTAAATATCTTGTTTTGTATAGGAATGAAACGTATGGTAAATATCCCTGGATCAATATCTATTTTCTTATATAAAATTAATAGTAATAAATCTTTCTATACTTTGAAGCCCATTTGAAATGCAGTATTGTATGAGTAAACTATCTTTATAACTGTGAAAACCTGTAGTTCATTTTAATGCTATATATATATATTGAAATATTTCCACCTTTGCATATTACTTATATAATATCCCAAAATCTTAATTCTAAATCAATATACATATGATGTGTTGTCTGTAACTATTTATTTTAGAAACCCAACTCGGATAATTTTGAAAAAAAGAAATGGAAAGTCGCTTTGGTTGAAGTGAATGTAAGATTTTTTTATGTTTAGATGTTTCAATGAGGTGTAAATCTGCAAGTCCTCACTTCTAATCAATTATTTGGAAACATGTGTAATTTTATTGTTTTGATAATTTCAGATTGCCAATATTCACTTTGCACTGGTTTGTAAATATGAAAATTTGTGGTTTCTAAGACTATCGGATCAATTCAATTTATTGTTCATCAAGAATGTTTTGCCGCATTGATAACAAACAAACATAAATTTGGCCATCTTGCTGACTCATACAACTGCAAAGCTGTAACTGATACAAAGTGCACAGAGGTGGGACAGACTAAACGTTACAATATCACAATTTTCTTTATTAATGATTATATAGGTGTTTTTATTTAAAAATGGAATGTTTTTATTCGATTAGGTATAAAGCTTGTAAGATTGTACTGAGTTGAGTGTTATTTACTATATGTAGTCACAATTCAACTGAAACAGCCATTTATTTTTTATTACAAATCTGAATGAAGTGAATTCTTTCTTCTGATTTTGTGATGAAAAATGTCCTGATCTCGCAGGATTTGCAGGATTTATTAGGAAAACTCTGTGATTTTTTATAGAAATTACAATGCCCTTGATAAACGATTTTATGGCGGTTAGAATGTATTGGCAATGCTGGCCGTCCCATGAGCCAAAAATTACTACCCGCGTGCACTTCTGTCAGACAGTGATACTTGTTTGAAGTTGTACAAATTTCTCAATTGATTATAAATTTTTTGGTTTCGGCTATGACCTAACTTCGTAATTTTCTTCATCGATTAATTTTTGAAGAATTGTGTTTATGAGCAGAACGCGAATGTGAGAATGCATTTTAAGAACTTCAATCTGTTTTGAATGTATTTTGCTTTCATTGTATTAAAGGAACAATCTTTTCAATATCGCTAAATTTTAAATAAAATTCAGTGTAATTTTTAAAAAAATAGACATGGTTTATTAAAATATATGTGTTTCTAAGCATCGAACAGCTTATCGTTTTGAGAATAGCACTGCTTCATTGTGGATTCACCCAATCACTGGCGATCTCCACCGTCTCGTGCATATAAATGATCTTTGTGTTCCCCGTAGGAAGTAGTTAAATGGGTTCCAATCTAATGATTGGCTATTAAAATTTAAATCCTCCTCCAGTAACTGTCTTGATCAATTTTCTCATAACTTCCTGTTTCATTCAGGATGCCATTCAAAGTTTCTCTCATATGTACTATTAATAATAGCATATATTTTCAATGTTAAACGACGAAGGTCGTTATCTTCCATTTCAAAGTTTAATTTGAAGGGTCCGCATTTTTTAACTTGTTTCTCGGTAATATTTTTTACATAATCATTGCACAGTACTTTCTGTATGTAAATTGGAATTAGCATTTATGTATAAATGGGGAATTAGGCAATGGTGTTGACATTCTCATTTTAATCATAAACATTTTCTTGAGTAAACAAATCATTTTTACATGAAATTGTTTCATTCGCAAACAATTTTATTTAATGTTTATCTATTACAATTTCAATTTGAAATTTGACCAAAGTCTTTCCATTGCTTCATATTTGTGTTGTTTTTACTGTAAAGTACACAATTTCATAAACACAACAACAAATTATGTCACATGCATTTAATTGGCTATTTTAACTACTGCTTTTCCACGCTGTTTTTAAATTTTTTTGATCGTGTACTATTCGCAGCTTAAATGGCATTCAACCCTATTTACCTGGGTGCCGATTTGACCCCCTCCATATTTTTAGATTTAGCTCAGGGGTAGTTTTTTAAAATAATCTATCCTTCTATGACTTTTTTTCTTGTTTTGCAACTTTTGACGCAAAAATTATGCAGATAAGATCAAGGGTTACAGTTATTGCGATTTTCAAAAAAGTCCATAAAAACTGATATTTTTTGAGAGTTTCGAAAATAACGATTTTGTATGTAAATGCTATAAATTGAAACCAATGCATAACTTTCAATGCAAAATTATAATTAAATGTTATATTTGCATTATAGGCCTTTCTCTTGATTTCTATTTAGTAATATTTGCGTCAATAATGAGAAATTAAGAAAATTTGATACGTACTCTAGTTAATATGCGCATAATTTGCATATTAATTATCCTATGGCAAAACGGTTACTGCTAAAATGTTCCTTACAAGTCAAAGCATCTCCTCACAAAATTTGATGTTGATCAGATGTGCTGTTTCCCAGATCTTAGGGGGTACAAATCGCCCCCTCCCTCCAGAAATAACCGCTACAAAAAAGCCCATGTAAAATAGGGTTAACGGCTTCAATTCAATCCAAAAACTTTGTATTAAGGTTCAGGTTCTAAGATATTTGTGAAATCGTGAGCTATCGACACATTCATTAATGAACGTGTTCGCATGTGATGTTGAAAATTCTTATTGAAATATTTGAAGAAATTCAATATTTTTCATTGAACATTTTCTCAAAAGTTTTAAATTCCTTCTGAATCTAATGATCAGGTAATCTATAATCTGGACGCCTCAGTGGAACCGCGATCGAATGCTTTTTAAAACAAAATGAAAAAAGAGATTATCCTGTTTCGTGCTTGGAAACGTTTTTAGCTATTTTTCAATCAAAAACTGAAATTCCTAGGCAGGTTAAGGCTAATTGAATAAATTTGAATTTTAACTGCCATTGCTAAGTAATTTTTGTTTTTGTTTGTCAGCATCAATTTTTAAAATGTAATTGATAGATTTATTTGAAAACAAATCTCGATAGGTATTAAACTAACTTGGATCCCAATTTATTTACAGACTAATCCATATTGTCGTCTAGTTGTATTGAGCCTCATACTTGGCGGAGGCTTTTGCAGTCTCTGATTGCTCTTATTTATCTTTCTTAAATTGCATAATTTGTATAATACTTCCTCTCATTACGCCATCTTCTGTTCGTACTTTGTTATACAACATTTTCAAGTAAATAAATATATTATAATTTTTTTGGGTGCTATGTGGAAGTTTAACCCCATAGGTTGTAGTTCCGCTTGGCTACACAACTTTATTGAGCTGTTACCAACGTTCTGTGTTCGTTTTTGTAATAAATCTTTCCCATTTGGTGTTCTTTATTGTCGAACACATATGAGGCCTATTTAATGTAGAAATTTTCACTGAAATTTAAAAAAAAAATTTTACGAAATAAGTGAACAATTAATTTTATAGAAAGTGTAATTATAATCAGTCTCTAACCCCTAGTCGCTATGTCTCACATAACTTTTTACAGCAGAGATCGTAACTTTGTTTGATTAAGCTTTGCATCGTAAGACAAGCAAACGCCTTCAAATATTTTCAGTTTAATCACATATAATTTAAAGTTAGTCGTTCTATTTCCAAGGTACATTTATGTACGTTCTTTTTCAATCACCTATCAAGTGACCCGTTAAGCTGTTTTTCTCTACCTACTTTTAGAATCATGTTTTCAACCAAATTCCATGTCAATCATTCACAAGTATGAGTGTGCTCTTAGTAATAAATTAATGAATTTCTTTTGTTCAGCATTCCTAAATCTTATCCAACATCAAAGACCTTTTTGATTTTTTATTTGTGATATAAAAGATGTCTACCTTGATTTTTTAAGGCGCAGGGACTTTTTAAGTAATTTAAATTTCTGCTATTTGTTATGACTTATTTGTAGAAATTGCACTCGGGTAAGAAGATTATATTTTCTTGATATTTCAATTAGAGGAGTGATTAAAATACTATCTACATACAAGTTAAAATGTTAACATGAACTACTTAAAAAATATTTTCAAAGCAAGATGTGCGAAAAAAGATATAAACAATTTTATAATTTTTTCGCTCTTTGCAATTTATTGGAAATTTTTTATCTTTTCCATTATTTTTGGTATGTAGTGAGCTTAGAGCTTTCCTACATTAAAATACATTTATGATAGATAAGTTAGATGGGTTTAAGTGTTATCTATTCAAATATTAATTGCAATCACTTTACTATTCAATATATGAATATATGAAAATAGTGATAAATTGCTGTAGTTCTGTTGTTATAATATAGAGATTAAAATAAAAAACACTACAATAAAGGTATTGTACAACTTTCAAAATTATTGTTTTGAATGGTTCTATATAAAAAGCAGGGTGCTTTGCTTATTATCGTATGATTAGATATTTTTTCAGTTTTAAGTGTATCAACTCACTCATATAAATTTTAATAAATCCTTTCCTGTTTCCTCTAAAAATTTCTTTTTTGATACTTGAATTATGATTACGTTGAATTTACTTGTAATAAGTTTTTCTCTATTTCTGGTTACCTATTATCCTAAAATTAATTAACGCTCATAATTATCGTAATTGAAGCCGCATTACAACTAATTAACGCGTGGGATGTTGACGACTTGCTTCGAGTTTAATAAGCGTGCATTGATTTCCGCTTTAATCAAATTAAGTCAAATCCATCATACGTCTCTGCTTTTATATCCAATGTTTTCAACATACTCTAAAAATGAATTTTTTCGTAAGGTTGGTCTTTTAACACTGCCAGAGCCTTTAGTTTGTAAAATAATTTCTGTTCATCTTTTATAAGCTCCTATATCATTCTTAATTAAATGTGATTTAGAAATAACCTGAATTTTAATTAATTTTCAAATGCATTCCATGGTAATGAACTGAAATTAATTATGCTATTGGCCAGAGTCATATCGCTGGATAAATTTGTTTATCCTTTGAGAGGCACCGAAGGTGTTGTTTTTCCCTTCGGAAGTTTTACTTTATCTGATTGCATTCTCTTATAAATTTTAATTCAACTTTATATGAGATGCCAGTCGTCTGGATTCGAGTTTGGCGAGACAAACTGCAATTTTATAAATTATAATGCAATCTGGTGATCTCGTTTATATCATGTTATTGTTATATAGCATTCTTGTTGTGTGTATATTTTTGCTGAATTTTTTTTTAAAAAAACTTGCGAGCATCGGGTAGTAACTTTAAAGTTTTAACTTGTATCAATTGAATTATATAATGAATGAAACATTATTCCAAAACATTGATGTTTCTTGAAAGATTGAACTGTAATTTAGGTCCCGAATTATTTAGTAATTTTGACTTGTTAAGTTATTTAATCTTCTTGATTTATTTGACACTTTAGAAAAAGTTAAGGCTATTACCAATAACTTTGATCATAATTGTTCAGCTTGCTTTGGGAGATGATGCTTAATTCCAAATGTCAAAGAAGAATCTCTCTTAGTAAAATTCTTTTGAAATGTTTACAGAGCAATATATAAGTAAATTCTTGCAAGAACGTTTATCAGAATTTATTTATATTTAAATTGAAATTCAACTCAAATGTTTGGTGTTATTAGGTTTCAGACTAATTCCATGCCTGTTTTTAATTGAATGTTTTCAAAAGTTTTAATAAAAATTTTTATTTCATCGATGATATATTTTCCATTTTTTCCAACGTTAAAATGTTATTAGTTGTGGAAAATTCCACTACCAAAATTTGAATTTGGTTATTTCAAGAAGCCATTTCTAAAGTGAAATGAATTTTTCCACATTTACACTTTACTTCTCTTGCTAAACTCTATGTATTAATACCAACTCTAAGCACTACAAAAAAGTTATTTGCCAGCCATTTTTACACATTCTAGACTCTGATTAGATAATTTTGTCTGTGAATAGTTACTAATGACAAATTTTATAATAATTTTATAATATAAAATGAGAATATATTAAATTATTATTTTTTTCCTTTTCAATTATAGCTGATTTATTTTTAATTGTAAAACTGAAATTTTTATGAATTTGATCATTTCTAGATCTTTCTATCATTTTTAGAGTGAAATTGTCAGCTATTCCGAATTATGCCCAAAAAGGTTGGACTTTTAGCATACGTAAAAGCTTAGGGTGGGGTAAAATTACTCCCATTTACTTTTCCGTTTTAGTGAGCCAATCATTCCATAATTTTGCGTGTGATAAGCCTGAACATTAACCTTTACAATTATTATGCCAATGTTGGACATCATTTTTAAAGTTAGGCTTGTAATTTTAGGTACCCTATTGCCACCAGCTTAATAATAGGTCAAAATGTTTTTTTCTGATCATGATTATATAAATATACCGTATATACATATACATAATAATCAAAACATAGGACAATGAAGGGGAGGAGATTGCATTCAAAATCAGCAGTTTTACCTCATATTGCGTGGCAGAAATTACTTGAGTGAAGTCATTTGTATTTTTAAAAATATGATGGATAATCAAGTTAAAATCTATTTTGATTTTAAATATATATTGATTGCAAAGCAAAAGAAATGTTGTATTGCTAATCTATATTTTAGCTATTTTAATTACGGAATTTGCAATGATGCGTGGATTATTTTTAAAAAAATATTTAATGTTTAGCAAAATGATGCATTTACTCCAATATTGTTGTTGATAAACTCTGTATATTTAAATTTGATAGAACGATTCATAATGTTCTAAATATCTTATTCTAATCCTTTTTTATCAACACCAATATGGGTAACTACATATCTTTTCTTCATTAAATTTTGATAAACTTTTTGGTCATTTTCAATAATAAAAATCTCATGTCTAAAATCCGTAGCCGCTTTCAATTTTCAGAAACCGAACAGAACTGAACCAACCTGTTTAAAGCTAATAACTTGAACTGTTTCAAACCTATTATTTTCATAAGTGACTTTGACCTTGCCTCCATGTGCATTGCTTTTAGAGATGAACTCGGTGTATGTTTTGTAAAATTATTTACATCTGCAGAGGAAAAACTTCACCGCCATCCACCGCAATGCCGTTTTATTACCGCAAACCACCGCAATAAATGAAATTTTACATCGTTATACTGCAACAATGTCGATTTTTTTATGGTTATGGATCATTCGTTGAAAAGTTTAAAGACTATTTCTTAGGTATTTTGTCATTTCGTTCTATTTAATTAGGGTAGTATCAAATTACCCATGAAATATGTAAAAATTTCTTTTAATATTTTGTATGTGAAATCACTTATTTTTCTTTTAACAATTTTTGAGAAATAGTTAGAGATTTTAAATCTTAAAACAAAACACGTTATCTGTATACATATACATTTTATGCCACCACAAGTTGTTTTAATTCTACCGCTGACCACCCCGATTGTGTAAATCGCATAACGCGGTATTACCGCATCGCACTCATCTCTAATTGCTTTGTCCATAATCGGGGGAAACAAGAAATGTTTGAGAATTTTGTATTTGAAGTATTTCTAATTTTAATATCAAAAGTATCATCCAAAAAGATTTGAATAACTTAATTAATATATACTAAGTTGTAAATTTGAGCACATTCAGAAACGCATAATATAGGAAGCGTTTGAAAATATCTTAGACGTTTTGTTATTCAAGACTTATTTCTCAGTATAGTTAAAGATATTTGCGTGTTTATTTACAATATTGTCTGGACATTTAAAACACATTATTCCCTCCCCACGGACTGCTTAAAGTCGCATTAAATGCATGAGAGAATTAAATGGAGTCTTCAAGTGTGGAAAACAAATTTCTCATTTCCTACATTTACGGCTTTTGCATAGACGTCGTTACCTAGAGATTTTAGTTTCTTTTGAACTTTAAGGTTTCTTAATTACTTCTTTCTTGCCACTTAATTTATGTTTTTCTAATGTTTGTATCGTAATTCAATCAAATTTACAGCTCATGGTATCAAAGCAAAGCATTCTTACATTTGTGCGACATTTCTTTTCCCGCCATCTCAAATCATTAGTCAAAGAATCCCACAAACGCAATTAGCACTTTGTGATTGTTTGTCAAATATCTATTAGTTAATTATCGCATTTAGTTTAAGAATAGCCATTGATCCTTACATCTTGCTGCTTTAAATGCTTTTGACATGTTAGAATTAACCGACGTTGAATATTTTGGATTTTAGCTGGACAATTCATTTTAAATTCATGCTTATCCAATTTCTGTAGTATTTATGCTGTCTGTTGATAACTAAGTTGGTTTTTTACCACAAAATTAACCGAATTATGTATATCAGAGGAGGATATTTTAAAACAGGCAATTCAAGTGGCCAATTACATAAGATGCTTAGTTGTTGACTTCACAATAAAATCAATGTACAATATCTTGACTAGGACATTTTGCGAATCTAAGACTTGGTGATGTCAATTGTGAAATATTTGTAGCAAGGACTACTCTAGCAGTCCTTGATTTGTAGGCAACTCTGCACTACCAAATTTCACCTATGAGATTTAAATAATTGAAATTCTTTCAAGCTTTGGTTTGAGAGTTTTTAATTTTCGTGCATACTTTCAAATGAGATTTGTGTTTGTTAAAAACATATGAATGTAAAAGTTGGACCAAAGGAAATTACTCAAGTCCATAACAGAAATTTTAGCTTCATTTTTAAGTTGATTTTGAATCTATAAGTTTTTTGCAAGCAATTAAACCCTGAAATGCATTGCATCAACAAGATGTGCAAAACTCACTGAAGTTTAGTCCTTAATTTTGTTCATCCTAAGTTATGTGCGCAATTCTTCATTTAAAATTTGTTGTTTCCAAGAGAAGAGTGTATATATTAAAATTTCTGTAATCTATCTTTGATTTTGATTTTCATTCAACTGTTGAATGTTTTTAGTAATTAAGCGGATAATGAAACTGAATTGTGGACTCAGCAAGACAGATGCCACTTGAGACACTAAGGGACTATTTTGTAAAAAGTTCTAGGGTAATGAATTTGAACAGTTAACACCATCAATTAATTTGAATGTTCTTTGAATTTTTTGCACCAAATAGCTTGTCCTGGAGCTTCCTAGAGCATCTTGCCTATAATTCCACGTCAGAGAATTGTCATACACTGAAAGCATTGTAAAATCACATTTTGTTTCCCAATATAATGTAAGACCTAAAAAGAGATTGAATTCTGTGTGTGTGGCTGATGGCGAGAATTTGCATTACAGTATGTAGTTTTTCATTTATAGAATGGTGTATTTAAATGTGTTCTTTTCTTTTTCAAAATAATTTTTGGATAATTGAAAAATATTTCAAATTTATTGCTCAAAATATCATTGAATAAATTCATTTTAAAAATTTTGTTTTTTAATTAGAAATATCTTCGCTGACGATTTGAGCTCATCACTGTCAAAGACATGGAAATCAAGCCTAAACAAATATCATCTGTCATTTTTTGGACATCGATTATATGAATATTGTGATAGAAAACAGAGTTATTGTAAATATTTAAAACATATATATATATATATATATATATATATA
>CABFPE010000493.1:432988-453848 GCA_900660155.1 Hofstenia miamia
AAATGAAGTAATTCTATTGAATGCCATCTAGTTACAAAATATGTCATTTCTTGTGAAATGGCAGCGACTTCTTGACAGATTGCACGTTTAGTTCGATAGATTGCGGGCGATTAATATAAACGTTTGATTTGAGGTATCCCCCGAGGAAATAGTCACAGGGATTCAAGTCTGGCGAGCGGGCGGGCTAGCCGATGTCGCCACGCAATGAGATGACATGACCAGGGAACATCTCCCTCAAAAACTCCATCGACCTTCGAGAAGTGTGGGCAGTTGCCCCATCCTGCTGAAACCAAACTGTGTTCATATCGTGAAAATTAGTCAATTTTGGTCTGAAAATCGTCTTCAGCATCTCACAATATCGATCAGAGTTCATAGTGACTGTAACGTTGTTTTCTTCGAAGAAATAAGGACCCCAAATGCCGAATTCTGCAATCGCACACCATACCGTCACCCGAGAAGAATGCAATGGTAATGTAACATTCACCTTAAGATTGAAGGGTTTCCACAATGAAGCTTTTGTGTTGAGCAGTCTAATCCATTTCGGCGCGAGTTAAAATGAAACAAAATACTGCATCGTAAATATATACATAAAACAAAACTTTTTTATGCAGTTTTAGAAAATATATCCACTTTTTGGTTACTTCACTTAATATGGCTTTTATTAAGTTTTAAAATGTGTCCGGAATTTATGTATATGTTGATTTCCATATATTTGTAAATTAACAATCTTTCGGCTAGATAAGATCATATAAATGTTTCCATTTGTGTAGTATTATTGAATGAATTAATTGTAACGTTTATTTTGATGTTGATTTTTTATCAATCATAACTTTTAGAGATTATTCTAATAAGAGAAACAGCTTTTTGCAGCTCTCACCCATAGATATCCCATAGCGACAAAGCGTCAAATTAATCCCACACGTTAATTTTGACCTGTGAAAATTATTTTAACGCAAACGTTTTCATTAATATGTTGACGCGTACCGAGTTAACTTCTCTCAGCCCTGGTTGGTAAAAAAAAGTATATTTGACGATAATCAAATGTATGATTTTGATATATTCGCAATTTCCTAGTTATCTGTTGACTGGCAATAGAAAGTATAAACACATCTTGTAATATCCACATGTCGTTTTCGATGCAAAACGCATTAAGCATTTTGATGTAATCAACGTTAACTGTGCATTAAAAATTTAACATGCCAGAGTCTAGAAGCGGATTAGTTAAAATGTTCTTTTCGCTCAACCATGCCAGTGTTCCTCCTTTTATTCAGACCAGGTGGGAAAAGTTGTGTTTTATGGGTTTCTAATTTTATCACGAAAAATGTTTTATGAAAATGATTGCGTATTTTCCTATTTGGATTTCTATATTTGAAGATACAAACTGATTATATTAAATGGAGCAAATTCAGGAATTTTCGAAATTATCAAATTTAGTTTTAAATTTAGAAATTGGAGCGTTTCTATAACTTGTTTTTTATGTTTATAGTATTTTGATTCTACAAGCTGCCTGTGCTAGTGTGGGTGATTTTCAGTTTTACTTTATATATGTTAGTGATGTGCGGATACGAGTAACAGCCACAGGTGCCTGGTTTTACACTCCCCTGTAGGCGGGTACGGTTGTGTGTGCATAATTATTATTGGTTTCCGAAAAGCCTTCGATTCCACATTATGCATGTCTCAATTTCAGATTTTGTAAATATCCCAGTAGAATTAAATTTTAAAAATATCATATAAAAATTGTCTTCAAAGTTTGAGAATTAATATTTTAATCCAACAAAGAAAATCCATTGTCGTGTGCAGGTAAAACACTTCTGGTACGAATAGGATTTAAGGGAGCTTTTTGACGGTGGTGCGGCCCTATATCAGTAATACATGTACGAGCTTTTGGGAGCATACCAAATTGTTTCGAAGTTTAATCAAATGCTCTCATATTCTTCCTCACGCATGGAATGTGTTCAGATCCCTCATATTTTTCGCCTGAATACTGTTTTTATCGCATAAAACAGTAGAACATGTGTTTTGCGTTTTATAGTGTTTCGCTGTTTGTTTTTTTACTAAATTTGCTTAAAACAACTTAATTGATGCGCGTCAATTATAGAGCGGTTAAAAAAATTCCAAATTAATGCGCACAGAAAGCAATTTCGACCCAAGGTTGCGCACACAGTTTCATAACTGTAAACGAGCGTGCAAAACTGTCTTCTTTAAGCCGACTGAACTGTGAAATAACAAATAAAACAAATGTTGGATTCATTTATAAAAACATGATTTCTCTTATGATGTTTTAAACATTTTGCGAACACTGCTTGAATTCCTGGATGTTGCTTTTTACAAATAAATTCAAATTTTTTACACCATTGACGAGTCTGTTTCATTATCCTTGTAGTTTTCTATGTTATATATCCCAAGAATAGACGTTAAAAGTTCGTCTGCGCAATTGTCAATATGAAAATGGGCTAGTTCAACTTTTTTCTCATAAAATGATTAATGCTGTCACTTTTAGGGGATACATATATAAGGTGTTCACACACATTTAGTTAATTTGAAAACGATAATTTGAATGGCTTCATTAACGCTAATTTTAATAGGTGATAATATTTTGGGACATTCAGCCTCATTGTAAGTTTGTCTGTTGTTTAGAGATGAATACGCATCATCGGAAGCCGGTCACTCGGATCTAACTTCAGACCTTCACACTTCTTCCGTTCGTCTCGATGCCTCATTTGAAGATGGCCTTAATATGTCACGAAATTCCAATGACAATACCACCCCCAACCGCCGTAAAACGCTGGATGATATTTCGAATATTGCGAAAAAGAATTCCGAAAACGACTCTGCTTTGCAAACAAAGTCATCAGGAGGTTCTTCCATTTTTATTAACCCATTGCAAGACTTATAATAAACTAAAAATCAGATTTTTAAGTAATGTAGTAAGATAGGAAATTTCTCGATTTTTTCACATTGTTATAACTAGGGCGATTATTTTTTTACGTATGAACTTACTATTTTGTCCACAAAAATTAACCAAAAAGAAGGAAGTTTGAGTTTATATTGATCTAATGATAAAATTTCTCCTACTTCACACTAAGTATGTGTTGCTTAAGACGTGCTTTAAAGAACAGCTTGCATATAAAGCATAATGTTTAAGGTTTTCAACACATATTCACAATCCTTAAAGTTTTTCCTCATAGTAATATCTGTATTGTTACATGTTACATGGATAAGAATATAGGAGTACAGAGATTGTTCGTCTTCCAGTTAGATTCCAACAGATTTTCATCAAACTTATCTTTTAAAGTAATTGTAGGGAGGGGAAGCAGAAGTCCTATCAATTATGTAATTATAAGATTTCGCAACTTTTTTCTTATAAAAGTATGGATTAAATAATTATATGCATGTTTCCATAGAATCACTAAAATTGACAAGATACATCGCTTTTTAAATGCAAAAATATCAATGATGACAGCCAAATGCGTACAAACGTCCTGATAAGAATTAATTTGTTGATTTCAACATTATTTAGATCTAAAAATGAAATTTTGACCTAAAAAATATTTTAGACGTTTTACCTTACACCCATACTAAATATTTGCAGAATTCGCATTTTTCAGGTCCGAACAAACTTGGTAATATTTTTTGATAAAAAAACAATTTGACTATATATACTTATAACTTGCACTAAATCTAGAAGGTTTTCACACAATGGGTCTTTCCTTTTGATTTAATTCTTTTTTAGCATATTTTTGCTAGTGCATGCATTACCAGGCTCATTAAATATTCTGGTGCTCTGTCTTCATTTTTATTTTATCAAAAATATTTGCAGTGGTGGTCCCAATCCAATTTTACTTCAAGTCCCATCAAAATATTAATTTTCATATCATACTGAATAGGAGTAGATAGTCCTACAGAACTCTGATCTAAATTATAGATTAGAATTTTATTGTGTATCGGCATTTAATGCTTTCGTTCGAAATGAATTTAAATAATTCTTTTGTCTTTTGTCTAAGCATCAATTTTCCAAATGGGTCATCTCATCGAGAATATGTAATCATCGTGCATTAAGATCATTAAATTCTAATTGTCGAGCATATTAAATTATGTTCATTTATACCTTGCGAGTTAAATTTTGTATAGAAAAATGAATATAAACAACATAGTTGCAAGCTTGTTGCCTTTTAATGAATTTACTCATATGCTAAAAAATACACTGAATTCGACGTAATAATTTTTATTCTTTTGCCTGCAATCAACGTTATTTAAAAATCACTTTTCCTCTCAATGTCTAGTTCTCATTGGGGGTGGGGAGATTTCGGGATTTAAGAGGGTGAATTTTGACCATAGAGGAAAGATCTATTGTGTATGCCTCGGTTCGAGTATTATAAATCCATAGTCGCGACCCTCAGGAGATATTGAAATTTTGGAAATTAGAGAATGAATGAGATTTTGACAAATTGTAAAAAGTGAATCGGTCAAGTAAGCCTAAGAAACTCTGGCTTATGTGTACAATTTAATTTGTTTATTTGTGTTTTTGTAATAAATTTTCAATTTGGTATCCATGTTCAAAATTATAGCGTATTACAATCATAATGATGGGGAATATAAAACTTTAGGAGATGTGATTTTGCGATAAAAAATCTTCATAAACCAAATTTTATTATAAGAAACCATTAGAAATTTGAATACAGTAACTGTTGCGAAAAAATGTTGAATATTAATTTTATAGAATCGAATTAGTTATTTTTTAATGTTAATTTCAAAAATTAAGGTAATAAACAAAGCAAATGAAATTTTTCAAGAAAATACCATAATAAACACCGATGTGAAAAATTTTAAAAAATAAACGCATTTATTAGGTGCTCGTATTCAAATGACTCCCATATTTGCAGTATCGAACATCAAATGTTTTTCGAGCTAGCTATTCACTTAAACTTAGAGTGTTAACCTCATTTTAAAGACTCGCTGAAAAAAGTAGTAAAAAATTTTGTTTGTCTTGGCAAATGTTCATAAATGATTGTTGAACCACTCATTTTAAAATTCTCAACATGTAGTAATTTATATAATAGAACTGTTAAATGACGATATCTTTATGACACATGATTTATTTGAAAGAGTTTGTTACGACACATTGAGTTTAATAAATAATTTTGACTACTCATAAAGTTAATTTCCATTCGTTTAGGTTTTGTAAAAAGACATTTATCTTTTCGAAGATCAAAGAAACAAAGTGAGTTTTTAATATTCATTTGGAATTGATGTTTTGATGGGTTTATTTGCGTATATGCATTAGTTTTGACGGTGTGAACTTAGAGTTACTTCAATAACTTTTAAAAAGTTTTGAAGAATCTGTGGATAAATATTTCTACGTTAAGTAAGATAATTTATTCCCTTTTAATTCATAACTTTTGTAAACTAACAATCATAAAGTACTTTCTCCTAATAAAATAGATTAGAATTTGCGTGCTTTGTTTGGAGATTTTCTTTACTTTTTGAGTAGTTAATGGATGGTGAAGAACTCTGTGGAGTTCTTCCTCTGCCTAAATCCGTGTTTGAAGTGGAATGCTTTGAAATGCAATCCTACTAATTTCCAGTTCAAAGCCAATGAGGCGTTTATATCTACGTATTATAAAACGAGACCTGAGTATTAAATTCTTCTCTCCATCCACAGAGCTTTTGGAATTGATATGCATGTGCTTGTATATATTTATACACTTCACAAAATTTTAAGGCTTGGGTAGTTTTTTGGAATCGTAAGCACATGTTTATCAACTTCCCTTCTTCACCGTTGTGTGAGGACTCGATTGTTTGAAATTCATTATTCGTCCATTTTTTGACTCTATATTTCAATAAGTGGTAATTGGGTGGCCGGTAGTTGCTTGCAGTCACCCTTGACTTCCGTTTTAAGTTTAAAGTTTTCTCCTAGATGCACTTGAGGTTAAAGAACCTCTTATTATTAAACTTAATTTTTTGCAAATCTCATTTCAACAATATTTGCCTAAGTTGGACTATTTGTCCATAAATTTTATGATTGGACTGGTTCTGCAGACAGTTTCAAAGCTTGGATATTGACATTTGAAGCAATGATGCTGTACGCTTTAGGGCTCTTTCTGCATACGATATCTCATAATCAAATTCTTGATTTGCGATGGTGTGAAATTTTCCTCTGCTAGAATTGCGTTTTTTGGGAGTGATCGCATTATTGAAAGTTTTGACATTTTTTCATTGAACAGAACAGAATAGAATTCACATGCAGAAATCATATTTTACTTAGGATTAATAATGTCCTCTTATTTTTGTTACCAAAATCATGAGTTTTTCAATGATGTTCTTACTAGTTTTTAAGATTGCAATATTAGTAATTTCAGTTTGAAAGTTTGAAAGGCCCATGTACAGGTTTGTCGCAGCAGATTCGCTGTTTTTTCTTGTAAACTATTTTGTTATTATTTCCTTACTACCAAATTCAAATTCATATGTTATCCACAATATTTAAATACAAAGTTAGGCTACCTTCCATTTCGTTTTTAAAACACGTTCGCAAAATAGTTTATGCTTAGATAAACATAATCATAAATGGATGCGGTTCTAACTTTTTGTAACCGCAGTGCACACACCCGCATTGAGTGGGCCCGCAACCGCACCGCCCCCGCATGTCTGTTAGAAAAGTTCATCCGCACCCGCAACACACCCGCTATTTTCTAAATGTTGTTTGCCATTTCAAGCAATTAAGCTAACAAATGTCAATTACAGAATTGATTTTTCATTAATTTTGTTTAATTGAGTGAATGATGTCAAATATATTATATTCTATAGATTTCGTAGTATTATTAATATTTAGTATTACACATGTAACAAAATAGAAATGTCCACCCGCACCGCAACCCACGTGGAATTTGAAATTCAGTACCCGCACTACACTGCAATATATATATATATATATAGTATTGGCCAAAATGATCCGCCCACCTCTTAAATTAGAGAGCAAAATTTATAATATGTTATTCAATTTGAACACATTAAGTAACCAAATGATTATCTTGTGTAGAAATGACGTAAACATAAAGAAAGAAAAGGCTTTTAACAAGTTATTGCTCATCAGCTTCCCTTACATATTCACTAGATAGTGGAATTCTTCATAGAAAATATGCGTTAGTAAGATCATTTTTTGTCAGGTAAGTACTCCCATGGCACAACTAATACTGTTCAACGTTCGATAGAATAATGTAAGAGAGAAAAACGGAATGGCTTCAATTAAATAATAATCTTTCCTTTGTACGCCCGCACTAGAATACCTAAAGTCGTAAANTACAAATGACGTAAACATAAAGAAAGAAAAGGCTTTTAACAAGTTATTGCTCATCAGCTTCCCTTACATATTCACTAGATAGTGGAATTCTTCATAGAAAATATGCGTTAGTAAGATCATTTTTTGTCAGGTAAGTACTTCCATGGCACAACTAATACTGTTCAACGTTCGATAGAATAATGTAAGAGAGAAAAACGGAATGGCTTCAATTAAATAATAATCTTTCCTTTGTACGCCCGCACTAGAATACCTAAAGTCGTAAATACAGAAGAGATGCATAAAAAATACTGATTTTGCTGTTGACAATCTTTGTTTTTTTCGTATAAGTATTGTAGTATTATAATTGTTTGTCATAATAAATGTTGTTGGAGATTATATTTTTAAACCATGATTTGTAATAATGAATTCACGAATGATATTTAGACAGTATTTTCATTTTTCTTAATATTTTATGAGGTGTGCGGATCTTTTTGGCCAATACTGTATATATATTGTTACTTTGTAAATACATGTAGTTGTTGTGTATAGTTTTGTCCTAGACTTTGTAACTTTGATTCACATTTTTTACTTAAAGTTTGCTCAAAATATAGTAATTGTTGATGCTTTTACTTGATTTGTTATATAATGAATTTTCTCAACTACCTTGACTTCTCAAATGAACAAATCGTTTTCAAAAACATAAACAATAGATGTTGACATTATAGTATTAAATTATATCAAATTATCACTACTGACGATTAAATGAACTTTGCATATAGTTCTAATCTTCAAAAATTATTGATCTATAATAATCCGATTTCCCCAGTGAACTATCAAAATGAAGTTCAGTAGGTGCAAAGTGGGGTACCACTCCTATATCTGTACTCTGTATTTTTCTTGAAATTTGGTATTTTTTTCCTTGAACCCTCATCTCAGCTCTGGCTCATATTTCGAAGAAACTACAGAGTCAAAGAAAAACATTTATCTAATGGTCTAAAATTGTTTCTGTAAAAAGTTTACAGGAATATGTTTTTTAATATTTATATTATATTAGATCTACCGGAAACTTTTGTCCGTTTTTGAAATTAAGCAAAATTCTAATTTTTATTGCCATCACTTAGCTTTGTTAAATAATATAATTGTCATTATTAGTATCTTCAAGAAGCTCAATTCGTAGAAGTTACCAACTGGATATTTTAAAGATAACAGTCCAAGAAAAGAGGCTGGGGATGGTCAATAGAAAGGACATCATATTGTATAGTGACAATTCCAGGCAACATGCTGATTTGAGGACTCATCAAAAAATTGCTGAGAATTTTCTGTCGCGTGTTCCCCGAACTTAGCCCCCCCCCTGGTTTCACTTGTTTTTGTCCTTACAAAAATTCAAAACGAAGAAGATATCAAATATACACTGGTTACATTTGTTGTATCAAGATATAAAACATTTTTCAAATATGGGATATGCACATTGTTCACACTGGAAACCAGTCATTAATAATAATGGCAATTGAACGTAAAAAATTGGTATTTTGTTTTATTTTGAAAAACGGACAGAATTTTCCGGGAGATCCGTTATTTTGAGTCAAATTAAAGTAACAGATAATAAGAAAGTTGTTTATAATAAATTCAAGAAAAACGGCAGGATCAGCTGCGACACCCTGTAAATGCGTTGTTGTGATGTACTTTGTTATTCATAAGTTTTTTAGCCATGGAACTTGATCTGCCAACGCGTTCTTCATCTCTTATTGAACATTCGTCAAGTAGAATGCGTAGGATATGATTTTTAATACAACCGATTTTTCTACTATAATTGCATTGATTCTGAATCTTTTCCAGGTGGCGCTTAACCACCAATTGAAAATTGTTTTTTCAATGCGTAAAGAGAATGCAGGAAATGACCTTTTTGTTGCAAAGACCACATATTTTGGATCGCTTTTTAATGAAAACGAAAGTCATTTTTGTGTATTTTGCTCTTTTCCGTTTGTTTAAATTTCTATTTTTACAATCTTTTGTTGAAAACTTCAAATGATACCGTTGCTCTTTTTGTAAACATTGTTCTTCGTACTTCATTACCAACACCTGTTTGTAAAGATGAGTTGGAATTTGTAAGCAAATCTTTTCTGTTGAATGTTTTTCTCTACATCATTTATTCATGAATCGAGATGGAAATTCTATAATCATAACACAACATTATGCGTTTAACTTTTGAAAAGTCGGTTGTAGTTATTTACTGGGGATATTTCAAATTTATTTTTTGTTTTCGAGTGTTTTTTGACAAATATCAATCATTGATGTAACTTTGAAATTTCCACAGTGACCATTTTTATTCATTCATGTTTATATTTCCGTTGTTTTGCATTTTAATTTAGATGTATCAGTTACTTGTCAAGTGACGTTTTTTTTAGAAAAGCACGGTACTCCTTCCCCACAAATAACGCCAAAATTCACACCAACGCCAGAGTCTTCTCTGCCTGCAGTGTCTGAGGACCGAATCTGCACTACAAGTGACCTACTGCTACATCCACCGATTGCGGGCGCAGAATCCGGGTGGGTGTCTGAATTGTTTTTTAGCATTGATTTTTAGCACTGAACTTAAAATGGTTTTAACAAATACTAATTTTGTGCTTCATGGGAACCAACACCCTAAAGACTTAATGCGCGGAACTTCAATAAGCTGCAACTATTATACTAGCTAGTTGTCAACACTTGAATAATACCAAATAAGGCCTACATATGTATATGATTCACATATTTCAAAATTCCACAGGAACTCATAAATAGGTAGTTCATCGAACTACCTATTTCACAGTGCTCTACTTATATACTAATGAATCCAACAATCCTTCAGAGTTTAGATTAATGATGTGTCTATATAAGTTTTATAATGCCGCACCCGCCAATTAAAAAATTCTTTCTTACTCGTAACCACCCGCACTCAGAATTCTATGCAGGTACCCGAGACAATGAATTTTTTGCTGCTATTAAATGATTTAAAAATCAATGGGACTCCTTACAAAATGCACGTTAATTATAGGTTAGTTTTTCAAAATTTTATTTGTTTTTGAAAAATATATTATAATGCACAATGTCGAATGAAAAGCTTATTTGCACTTGCCCATACTAGACAATACTTATTAGCACCCGCGGGTGCGGGCTGGTAAAACCGAGTACACGTGGATAGTATGCGGACGCGAATATTACTACTTTAGCTACATAAAAATTTTCTATCCTAATACACTTATAACCATGTTATTTTTTGAAAATATATTTTTTTGTATTAAAACATAAATCTGATTATTTCTTCAACTGCATTTTCACACAACTAACTATATTTTATCATTGCTCAACATTAGGTATGCTATCCCCGCATCACTCTGTATTTAAAGCTATCAGGCTGTTAAAGTGGATTCCAATTGAATAAAACAAAGATTTTGTTCTATGATTGTAGCATTGTTTTGTTTGGTTTCTTAAAACTTCTAAGGAAAAATAAAATTATTTTTAATGGCATTTGGATATCTCATTGCATTTTTTTATACATGTTAAAAAGGGCCCAAATATATGGCCTATATAATTTGAAACTGCGATTACAAAGGGCCCATATATATATATATATATACCTATACTGGCGCTGGGTATATAGGTTTTTTCGTTTTGTACCCAGCGCCGGCTTTGAGCGCCAGGTGACCATGTGAGGCCTAAAAAAATTACCCTAATTTTTTTGATAGATCTGTTAATGAGGACCCCATATTAGATTATGTACAAAAAATTTTCCCCGAACTCGGACTTTTTCAAAAACCCATATACCCAGCGCCAGAAAGTGTACTGGGGCCAGTAAATATTTCCTGAAAAATACCCAGCGCCAATATATATATATATGCTCTTGTTATTTAAAGAATTGTGAGTACAACCTCATTTACAATGTCTATTTTTAGAGTTCAACGTCAGCTTTTTGCTGAAATGTAGGTCTTATGTTTGCATGTACTGTTCGATTAACTATGTGTAGTTCGTGCATGTCATTTATCATTTATTGTTATCTTGCTAATTTTTGTGCAACATGTATGCATATTTGTATGTTTTAGTGTCGTCAATCGTAATCGGTAATTTTTACGATCATAACTTTTCCAAACTCATTTCCCGCTTTATAGAGATAGACTTGTTTCTCATGTTAGTAGAAACATTGTAAACATTGTTTAAAACAGATGTTTCACGGCTTAACTGCCACGTCATAAGTTTGTAATAAATTATTTCTGATAACCTTACCTAATTATTGAAAATGTAATTGATATAAAGTCATTGTCAATTCATACAAATATGTGAATAACAGAGGGAAGTCGAAATTGTCAGCGTTTTTGTAATGAATCGTAATTTTGAATAAATTGAACATTTTACAAGTAAAAAACTGTTTATTCCCAAATTTAAGCTTTTAGAATTTTTTGAACACAATTTTTGGATTTTTAAAGTTTATAATATAATTTTAATTTCATGCTACCTCGTTCTTTCTTCACTTTATTACATTGCGCCATCATTTTATCGAATTCAATTTTTTTATAAATTTTCAGGTTGAAAAACCGTATTAATTTTTTCATTTTATAAAATCGACCAAGTATTTATTTCCTATAGCTTTTAGCTGATGGCTATTACTATAGATTATTGGGATCGCTAATTATATAGACTACCTATTGGTAAGGTAGTAATTCCCTTCATCTAAATAGCGGCGTCAATCATTCTAAATTTAAGCAAAATTTGGTTCTCAAGTAATGTAGTCTGCGCTTGTATAATTGGTTATAAATTAGGTTTTTAATCATCAAAACACAATTATATTTTTATTTCCTCAGTTCTCATCGCTATCATCCATATATCCGTTGATCTTATTGCCGTCTTCAGCCTTTTCAACGAGGTGAAATTTCTAGGCTTCCCTCTCCACATAGAATATTTCAATGGGGCTCGTTGCACCCCGATATTTTTTAAACACATTTTGCTCTCAGAACATTTTACATATCTCTTCCCATTATCTAATAATAAGATTATAAGAAAGGCTTATTGAATGAAAAAATAAGAAAAATATGCATAATCAAATTAACAAGCAGTCCTATACGTTTGTTTTGCTTAATAAGACTCGTTTTGGGTTCGTTGTATATCCAATACTCTTTAAAATATTTGAACAAATGTCTGTATTTGTTTTTTTCGCTTTTGGCATATTGAAATTCTGAATGATTCTTACAACGTTTTGTATAAAATATCCATGCAATGTATGATCATTTGCGTATATACATCTAACTAGTAATTCACAAAGTGGAAACAGTTGTTGTCGCCATTATTGAAAGCTGTCATGATATGTCCGTTGTTTTAATTAATTCGTAGATTGCGTAATCTTAAATGTTTTAGCAGATGTTGAGTTGAATTCATTTTTCTAAATAATTCACTTTTTGATAATTTGTAGGATCTAAAAGCTGTTCATTTTATTATTACAAAAATCAATGTATAATTATTCCCTCACACACACACCTTTGAGGCTCAATTTCATAGTTATGAACTTTTTTGGGCCGATTTTGTTGTATCATGCTTTGTTTGATTTGTGAAATCATAACCTTAGATCACTACTAACAGCTATGAAGACATGTTTTCACATTTTATTCTGAAATTTACCATGGCTTTTCTTCTCATACTAACTGCATGCACTTGCATTGAGTATGTACTTAAGCAATGTGAACCTTAAAACTTTTCCAAAGACATGCTTAATAAAATGCCATGTTTTTTCGAAAACTTGCAACAGTTTAAACACTGACCGAAAGCATTGCATAAGCTTCTTCACTCTACTTTTGAGTAACTTCTATTTGTGCTATGGTTATTACTACAAAATTCACATACATCTATGTTATCAGTGTATATTTCAGAATGAATCACAAACGTTGTTGTGTTCTTAGTTTGCAAAGCAATTTCCGCTAAACTCAAACGCTGACCTCGTGTGTTCAAAGGTCAAGTCCAACATATAGTTTTGATATTTGCGCATATCATCAAATTCATATGAATCACATTTATTTAACTAGGAACGTAATGTAGGCTTTTTTATTATATTTGTTAGTGCGCATTCATCTCAATTAATTTGTTTCAATTTCTTGATAAAGGAGAGAATTTGCATTTGAAACCTCGTTTGTTCCTGAGGTGTACATCATAATTGCAAACAATTACGTCTTCTTATTTAAAATGATTTTCTGAAATATTAGAATTTCAGTTCCTGATATTTCGAAAATCTTGATAATAAATCTAACCAAATCTTCAGTATTTATGCATTTTAGCTATATACAGGGTGGCCCATAAGTTACTACGTTTCAAATCAGTGTCCCCTATGTTGTAAAAATCCTAACAAAAAATAATCAAACAACATCAAAATTATATTCTATATAGAAATATGTGAAGTAAACAAAATAAACAAGTAAATAAAAACTAGTTATTTATCATATGGATCGACTTGCAAGCCGCCAATATCGATAAAAAGTTGAAAATGCCTGAATGTGCGCTTGTGGATTTTGCGTAGAACATCAACTTCGATTTCATTAAATCTTACCAACTGTTTAAGTTCTTGTGTATTATGAGTAGCTGACTGCTGTAACTTTTGCTTAATGATACTCCAGAGCACATTGTCGCAGGATGTTAAATCTGGACTCCTGATGGGCCATGCTGTGGGGCCGAATTTGCCCACCCACCTGTCTGGAAACTGTTCATCAAGAAAGGCATGTGTTGCAAGAGCTGTATAGGCTGGCGTTTCATCTTGCTGAAATAACATAGGTGTGCCACTTCGTTGTAGTAACTTATTGTTTATCCATAGGATATGATTGGCTTAATTCACTAATTCACTGATTGGTTTGAAACTTATGGGCCACCCTGTATAATATACATGTACCATGCCAAAAGAATCACTACACTAATAAGTCAATAACGCAGCTGTAAATAATATTCGAATATTCGTAGTTTTCATTTGAAAAGACATTTCACAAAATCAACATTCTTATTCAATACAAATACCTTATCAATAGTTTTGGCAATATGGGAGCCTTGTTTCTTACTCGCCATTTTGGCTAAGTTGAAAATACCTTTTCGGATCCCACGCGTTCGAATGACCTCGCGTTCACGCCGTTCATTTTCTTCTATATATTAGATTGATCACAAACTACGAATATTCCAAAACCAACATCATATTCAAATACTCGAATATTCTCAGAAACTGTTTATTAGTAAAAATTGTTCGTAATTCAAGTTGTATGAATATGTGTTTTGTGTAATATATCAAGTTTGCCTTTAATTATTGTCATAAGCACACACATATTGAGATTATTTCATACCATGCTTTCCCATACCTCTTTTGTTTGGCTTAAGGACGTACATGCATATATAACTCTTACATGTTAGGGACAGCGATTTCGACTCGCCAACTGAGCCCGATGTGGTGATACATGTTCCTCCATCGCCTGTGACGTTTTCTGAAGAAATCTTGGGATGGCTGAAGGCGATGTTGGCGCCCTACCCATCTTTACAGGTTGAAAAAATTCAAGCATGCCATTCTCTGACTGTTAGTAAAGCCATCTGTGTCGTTCTGCATCGTTACAATCCCACTGAGTTGTAAGTTGCTTTTGAAATATTCAAATATAATCCCTTCCATACTAAATAGTTCTTTCTAATTATTTCATAGGCTCACTTAAGGTAGAATTAGTGGCAGGATAGTGGTGAAAATTGACAAACTATACCACATCTCAAAATTTGCATGAGACAACTAATGAGCATTCCTCTAAACAATTCTGCTAAAATTGGATGCAGAAAAGGTATTATTTACTGGTAATAAAGCATTTTTCACAACCCCCCTACTTGAAAAATGCTTAGCAACCAATATGTTTTTGCTTGGTTACGTGCCTATATTTTCTAATTTTTTCCACTAACCCATGTTTTTTGGTGCATGATTACTAAAAAACTAATACAGATATCATGTTGAAATTTGGTGTATGCATTAAGCATGTATTTGTGCAGGTCCTGTACCAAAATAGAGTGGTTTCACTGAATACTTAAAGTTTTATGAAGTTCATGCATACATAATGAGGTTGTAATTTTGAATTCGATCTGACTTCAAAAGTCAAAATTTTATAAAAAATACAATTATCATAGCAGACCACTGATTTTGGTACATGCCCTAGAGCAGCTCATAAGCTATCAGCATGCAAAATTTCATTACAATTGCTAAATATTTGTGGGTACAAGCTTGTACCAAAGTTATGTACCATTTCGGGAACCGTTCGGCCATCTTTGATGACCTAATTTGCATAATTTATGCAAAAAAAATTGCAAAAATTTTTTTAGTCTATCAGGATGCTATATGCCAAGTTATAATAGAATTGGTTGAAAAATAATGATTTTAGCCCCTTTACCACTAATTCTACCTTAAGGCAGCAAAGGCCTTAATAAAATATCATTGAATATTCGAGTTTACAGCATACACATTTTTTCATTGTTTGTTTGCCGCCAATATGGTGTTGCTACAGCGTTCTGCCCTGCTTTTGTATCCGAACGATTTTGCATTAAGCTATTTTTTATAAGGTTTATCAAGGTATGAACATTTTTTGCAATCTTGAAGCATTGATTGATTCAAAATACCAAGCGACTAAAAGCTGGACTTTCACATGTGGTCGTAGGTTAGCCATAACATTCATATTAATCTTTATAAAGGCTTGTAACATTTTGCCAAGTGTTATAAAAACTTATTTTATATGCAATTTAGTTAATATTCTTTATTTATCCTCAATCACTTGCATAAAATAAATGACAAATCTTTCTTACTCGTTGACATTCAATTATGTTCTATATAGTTTTTATGGATTTTCCACTGAGAATGCAAGAAAAAATAAGCCTGAAGTTTTAATTTTTCGAATTTTTTCATTGTACCTTTTAGTTGCAAATGCAAAAAATTCAATTATGGGAAATTTATGAAATCATCAAAATTGCATAATTCTATTCAAATTTTAAATGGAATTAGAAATTTTTTAAAAAATTGAATCGCCCATATATTTTTTCTGCAGCGGCCTATTTGTGATCAGCCAGTGACTTTTTTATTTGTGCTGTATTAACCGGGTTTGCTGTCCCAGATATTTTTCCAAATGAATTTTCTTTCCCGTTATTGAATTCTATCAATATTCTGGAATTTTTATTTCAAGAACCTAAGATAAGATAAGTAAACTGAGTCCTATAAGAAGTTATAGGGGTGAGCACTAAGGACCACAAAATCGTCGTGCTGGTAGGATTAATAGGCCCTCTATGACCTGCACACTTAATTTTAATTAAAGAATTTGTACTTGTGATTGTAATCCCTTTAGTAGTCACAATTAAAGATCTAATTGAAAAATGAAATTCATTAATTGAAATGAAACAGGGTGTGATAAAAGAATGTATCATACATTCTCTCTCAGGAAGATACAACACTAGGAGCCAATTTTATGAACTCAAGGTAGTGCTTCACACCGCCATTTCTGAAATATTTTGCATGAATTAATATTGAACCTTATCATTAACTAATATTTCGAAGGAGTTTGTACAATTGTTATTATGTACTTGAATAAATATCTTTTTCTTGACTTTCTGATTGTTTTGGTGGTTTTTTATAAGGAATTTTTTTCATACATCCCATTATTAGGCCTTTGGATTTGTCGCACTAGATGCTATTTTTCTTAATTTAAGAGACTTGATTTTCTATCAATTTTGTAGTGTATTCATCAAAGTGTTTTATAAAAAGTTTTTTTGAATATAGGTTTTGGGTCTCGAGGGCTCTATTTTTATTAGATGTGTTTACTAAGATTCATTCAATTGATAGATGATTTAATTTGCAGTTTTGAAAGTTTGCTAATTCTTTGTGAAATCCAATTAGTACCTGGTTGGCGAAGGTACGCGCTCATTCCTGCTGCGTTTACAAAGAATATACAAAGTTTTTTTGAATATATGTGGCCTTTGGAGAGCTCTATTTTTTTTTGATGTTAAAATTCCATATTCAATTCCTGAAATTGTCTAATTTTTACTTTATGCCGTTTTATTTGAAAGTAGAAATTTCGTACACTTCAATACTTCGGTTATTTGCACTCCCAGCGGTCTTTGATCTCCATAACTTTGATTTCATATAACGACGTCCAACAATTAATGACGTCATTTAATCTAAAGCAAATTTAGTTTATCCGATTCGCTCTAGTCGTGTATCCCCTTTATTCATCACTTAAAATTTAATATACCGAGAAAAACCATTCAGTTTTGTTGCATCTAACTGATAAAAACATGATCTTGTCTGTACAGCAAGAAACTTTGTTTTATCTTATGCAAAGTATTCCCAATGCAAATGCTGCAAAAATGATTTTTCTCATAAATGCCATCTTAGAATGTTTGTACAAACTTAATTTTTTACAACCTTTTGACACGATAGATCGGTTCTAAATAGCTTTTTGAATAGCTTGTCAATTTTTTACGGGCCCTAGCAACGGTTTTTATAAAAAACGAGCAAAAACTTTTTCTTACATTTTATTATTGATTGTATAAAAATTATTTCCATTTTAATAAATTTTCTCCAATTCTCTCTACAATTAACATTCTTTATTAAATATTGGTATTGTCAATGTGACCTGTTAGTGGACTTTGGAATTATAGTCCTGTTACCACATATCATATTGAGCAACATCCAAGTCAGTTCACAGTAAGAGTGGAACTTGATAGCAATATCAGCATCCTATTCTATTTGCATCTGCAAAAATTTAAAAATTGCGTCTGCATACAATTTTACAAATGCATGGCCGCACTAAAAAACTATACATGCGGAAATGTCCACACTTGGAAATGTTCGCGATGACGTGTTCTAGTACTCCTCATACTATCCCATGATCTAGCTTCCGTGTTGCACAGTCCTTTTCCTGTTTTCCAACCTCAAGCATATCAAAAAATGTATTCTAAAACTCTAAATCAAATTATTTTTTGATAGTGTTTTTTTAATTCGACCAATAGTATCCTCAAAATATTCTCATTGTTAATTTTTTTAATCCGCATTCGCGCAATTTTTTAGAAATTAAGTCGCATTCACTCTTGTTTTGCGGATACTGCAGGTATTCGCATATATCCGCAATGCGCATCCATCTTTCGTTCGCTAACTCGAAGCCACCGCGGCGATTGTAATTTCACTCTTGTATTATATTTTTTGTTTCTTTATAAATGCATTTTTTGATCGAAAAAGATACATTTTAAGTAATTCTATATCTAATATCAACATATCACTGTATTTCTAAAGCATCAATAGCTTTCAATGTTTTTGTTTAGACATGATCCAAATTGTTTTCTCTACAAAAAGTCTGCAGAAGATGTGCTGAAACTGGCCATTGCTGTTGAACCAGACCTTCCAAGCATTAAAGATCTATTGGAAGCCCCAGATATGACAACGAAACTAATTTATGACTGTTTCAATGAGCTCTACTCGGTCTATGCTCCTATAATTGATGAAGTGGACGAAAGAGGACCAGAAGAGTGCAATCGGACTGTTGGTATTGAATCAGACGATGGGGTTGAGCACGCTACCACTGCTGAAAACAATCATGCATTTGCGCTAGTACACGAAAAAATGGTTAGGGACTCACCAAGGGATGGGCTAATAATGACGTGTTCTGGTGAAGTAGATCCAGTAATTGAGCATTCGCCAAAGAAAAAAGAGGTTCCAGTCTCAATGTCATATCACGGTGCTTTAAGTTCTTCAAATGACACTGTAAGATTTATGAATATTTGTTTCTATTATGTAAACTATTATTAGGGTGGGGTGTAAAATACAAATCCTTTTTCTGTCCTCTTAAAATATACAGAAGGACCAAAAAGGGTTGGTAAAAATGATTGTGATATCAGCATTGCCAAACCCTCCTGTACATACTGTTTGAATATTCAAGTTCCATAAATGTGCAAAATCACTTAGGTTCATATGATTATTTAAGTTTAATAGATGCTTATTTGATAAAATTTAGTGAAAAGTGATTTTATCTGTAAGAAAGTATTGACAATTTTTTTGTTTGGAATGGACATAAATTTACATTGATTATTATGCAAGAATGTACTTCAGGGTATTCAATAGCAATGCTTGGTGTATTAAATTTTAAACTATAACAGGTAGAATGATGAAATAAAATTGTCAAAATTCCCTTTGAGGTGTAGTTTTTACTTTCAATAGCTGTAAGCTATATTCAAATTCATTCATTTCTTTTAATACTGCAGTTAACAAAGAATAAAAAGATTGCAATGCTGGAAGTAATCAAAAATCTATCAGAAGCATCAGGAGAGCTAAGAGGTAGGGAAGTAACATTAAGAAATTGACAGAAAATGGTTTTATCAAAAATTAGAATAAAGCCAATTTAGTAGGGAGAAAAGTACAATGAAGCTGTGAAACATTGAACATGTGGGAGAACAAATTGGAGACAATCCCAATTCAAAGAAGTAAGATGACTTCAAAGTTGCACTTGAAAAAATCAACAGTAGTAAGAATCCTAGTAAAAAATTTGAGATCATTTTCTTTTTTGCTCACAAAGCAGTTGTTTGTTACTGGAAAATTTCATCAATTTCTGTGAAACTCTTCAAATTTCATATTGTCTCATTGACTCCAGATTGTAATTTTCTCATTTTACTTTGGGTCCATGTTCATGTAAGACGATCCACCATAACAGATAAAAAGCAGCTGTTAAAAAATATTAGAAGCTGTTCGATGAAAACTAGGATAGGAAATACTGCTGCAAATAAATGTATGTGATCGTGGATTTACTTTTACTTAATAGTCAATAAAAGACATTGATTCTCGGCCATATTATGCTTAAATAAAATTGATGATGCATGGAATTTTACTCGATATAGCGGGGATAATAATTATACTTTCATATATATTCACTAACATGGTCATGCTTACGTGCAATAATAGTAATTGCGGAATGCTAGTCTTCTTTTGAAATGAAACCTTGTTTCTGTGGTCATGATATCTAACAGTAGTAATTTCTGGTCAGAGAGTGATCCATCCATATTAGTCATATTTACATTTTAACCGTTCTACGTCGTTTGGGGTATTTCTGTAACCCCACAGTCCTTAATTGCGTTGCTGAAAGACGAGAAATTCTTATAAACCAACAAAAACATGACTTTTTATATCAACCTAAATGCCTAATAATGGTAAATAGCAGCAATGTTTTTTTTAGTTCAATAGCTTTATTTCAATGTCTTGTCCATTCAGTAGAACTTGTCATATTTACAAATTATAAATTATATACAATATGTACAAAATTTAAAATTTCTGTTAACACAACAACTATAATCTACATAAAATGACAAAACTAAGCTACAAATGCAGTAAAAACACTTTAAAAAAAAGACACGAAGACACTTAAAAAAAATTACAAAACACAAGCCTGTGGAAAATTAAAAGTTTCGCCATGTATTTAGTCTTTTGCTGTATCCCATGTTATTTTGTTCTTTTAGCAAATTATTTTTTAACAAACGTTTAAATTCTGTAAGCGATGAGGCCTTCCGAATATTCAGAGATAGCTTGTTCCA
>CABFPE010000493.1:456800-468127 GCA_900660155.1 Hofstenia miamia
AATGTTAATATTTTATCAAAAGGTGAAATACAACAACAAAGGCGTGCAATATGTATTATGAAATATAGAAATTTACATAAAAGATTGATTCTAATATTTTATAGGGAATCCACAGGGTGCCACGATTTTTTGAATTCTTCCAGGTAGTGACTTTTACAAAACCAATATTTTCTGATCTGAAGTTGCATAAACTTCATTTTATTGGACAGCTGTGTATCATTGACTTTTTTCTTTAAAATTTCTCATAAATTTTCAATAATATTTATGTCAGGTGACTGTCCTGGCCATTCTGTTAAAACTGCTACTCTATTATCAGCAAGAAATTGGGTATCACGGGCCCTCTGTGCCGGGGTTCCATCATGCTGATGAAGGGAATTGGGAGGTAAGTAAGGAAGAAGGTTTCAATAAGAATTTAACAATAACGCTGTGCTAAACATATTTCCTTCCACCTTAACAATCTTTCTGAAACCTGATGCGCATATGAATGACCAAACCATAAATTTTCCTCCGCTTTGTTTTACAGTTTTAGGTTATATTTGGAATGAAAGCACTAAAACATCCTTGCAGGCCTTCAAACAATTATACGTCGACTAAGGAAAAGCTCAAATGTTGACTTTAGTTCTAAGCTGAACATTGCTTGAAAAAAACTTTTCAAAAAAATTTGACGTCGCATTCTTTGAAAATGCAATAAAAATGCATTTTAACTGATTGGCATTAAGCAACATATTTTCCCTAGCACGTGGAATAAGAATTCTTTGGGACGCTGGTGTTGTTTTGGGGGCTTTTCCTGGGTGAGTTAATAAAGTAAATGTACCACGATCCTTATAAATTTTGATGGTTCAGCGTAGTGTTAACATTGGAATCTTTAGCATTTCAGAATATGGCGCGACGATTCTCCTTCTCTGTGATGTTTAATTATTATTCTCTTATTGAGTTTAGGATAGTTTTCGACAAATGAATAGAGCAAAACCACTGAAATATATTGTAAAAGCTTACAGGTTACAATTAAAACCTATATTTGACTTGTAAATAATAATAATTTGGTGAGAATGAATAATTTCAATTAGTTCCCCAACTTCAATTTCCGAGTTTAATAATGCTTAAAATTCAAAACGTTGAATGCGTGATGATAAATTTACGTACTAGCAAAAAAGAAGTTCTAAATGTTTGATTTAGATGTAAAATTGTATTATTCACTTAAACTTTGGTATTCCATTTATTTCTTCTATGTATTAATGTAATCTTGCACTGCCAGTTGTAGCTGCCCCAACTTCAATTTCCGGTACTGTGTATATTTATAAGATGAATCCTTTGTAGCATCTAAAATTTCAATAAAGCGCTTCTGAAATCCTGTTCTATGTTTTAGTAAAAATGTAATTAGTAATGACTTTGATGAAACTAGTTTATTACCTTGGTAACTATTGTTTAAATTTCTAAAAAAAACAAATGAGATAGGCTTTGCAAGGACGTTTAATAATTATCGTAGGATATTGATACCCCGACATTTTCATGCCTTTATCAAGAATATACATGTCGAGGGATAAAATCTAGAAATAGCTGAACACTAGTTTATAATAGTGAAACCAATCATTATAAAATATTCCGACTTCCCTTCCAGAGTAAATATTTGAATGCATTCCCTGTTTATTTTGATAGGCTTGGTTCTAAGTAAATTTAATTAATTTCAAGTTAACTGGAAAGTAAACCTATAAAAATGGTTGCCAAGATTTGTGTCAATGAAATTTTAGCCGAATTTTCTTTAAAATTACCATCGCTACGGGCCAGGTAAAACCAACTAAATGTTTAACTATATTTTTTTTCAATCACGTGGTATTTAAATGTGCATAATTGTAACTTTGTGTTGTATCTATTTTAGTTTGCAATTTTTTAATCTTTCATTACTTTAGAAAAACGTTCACATAGTTCTTCGAAAGATTCAAATTCTAAGATGAGGTTATCCGCTTCAATGGATATTCCGAAGCCTGTTAAAAAGCCTGCAACTAGTGAACTTGATCTTGCTCAGATCGTATGTTTTTCATTTTGTATTATACATTGCCGTCATAATCTGTTTGCCTTTTATGAACCTTTCAAAAAACAATTGAATTTATTTTTTATATTTTGGTCCCATGGTGCAAGGTGATACGGATTTCTATGAGAATATTGCATTCACAATAAGAGCTTGGACTTCAATTTATTAATCTCAAATATTGTAGCCGGTTCAGAATGTTTCACTCGCAGATTAACCATTTGTTACCCATAATTCAGGCTTAACCCACGAGCCAGTATTAAATTAGTTTACTCATTGAAATTTCGCCCGCTATTGTCAAGATTGCAATTTTCAAAATATGAAACAGATTATAAGCACTAAGTATGAACAGTGGCTTATTAAAATGCAGGCAGTACAATATTACCTACATTTTTATTTATTTCTAAAATTTCAGAGAATCATTTTTTTAACATTTTTAATCAGCTTGCAATGAATCAGTTTAATTGATGTCTTTCACTTGAATATTGATGTAAATAGGCCGTTAAAACAGAATATTTACTGTTAGTGGACTGGATAATGAACGGCGTCCAGGGTTGATCCGGTTACGTCTTCGACTTGTTTATCTTCCATTTCAGCTTTTTTATTTATTCACTGTTAAAGTTTGTTATTCCAAAGAGATTTAATGTCATAAACTAATTGTTGTTAAATGATATTCTCCCTTTAAATGTTAATAATGAGTTTGTCAGAATCTAACATTCTAGTAAAAAATGGGCTATGTATCCCGTAGATCAATTGACATTTATATTTTGTAGATCTGGAATGAAAGAAAGCATGAAATAGTTAAAGACTTACAGCAGATAGATTACGAGATGGCTCTTTTGAACGAAAAACGAGAGAGTTTAGAGCCACAAATCAGAGAAGTTCTTAATCCAGGTAGATATATTTAAAGTATCATTTCTTACTAAAATGATTCAAATTTCATGTAAGGTTGTTACTCCAGGTTTAGTGAAGTAAAACACTTTTCCAATCTATTTGAAGGTCTTCCAAATAGTCAAGATTTCATGCTGGGTTGAAGAGTATGCAAATGTGTTTGTTTTTACTTTTGGTAATATTTAAAAAACGTTTATCCGATTACATAATGATTAAATTGTGTTTTTCCCTTTTTTCTAGTCATTTCGGTTAAGCATTGAGATAATTTATGTATCACTGCTGACCTGTTTTGTAAATTTTAACTTTCACCTAACTACCTGCTCTTGGGTTAACAGCCTATATAACAGATCTACATCTAAGACATAGTCCTTCTTCGAAATATGAAAACATGTTAGTTTAATGGGATTTTGTGGAAAGAACTTCGATGGAACATAAGGCTTTGAGATTATGCATATTATGTCATCATTATATCGTACAACCAGTGATGACCATATTTATAGTGTTTTTAACAGATCTACATCTAAGACATAGTCCTTCTTCGAAATATGAAAACATGTTAGTTTAATGGGATTTTGTGGAAAGAACTTCGATGGAACATAAGGCTTTGAGATTATGCATATTATGTCATCATTATATCGTACAACCAGTGATGACCATATTTATAGTGTTTTTAACAGATCTGCTTTATTATTGTTATAATTAACGAATTTCGTTAACTAGTGAAATGGCTCGTATTTTACAGTATTTCACCCTCGCCCACCAAAACTGAATGCTTTTATTTAAAAGCTTTTCTTCACAAAAACCATCTCAATTGCATTGTAATTTTTACTTTATTTCTGTTATTCAACAAAATCATTAAGAAACTGTTCAACAGATCCCTTAAATAAGAATGTTTCTGTTAAATGAATCTGTTAAACTTAATAGTACGGTCAACACTGCGTACGAGCACATGAAATATTTATTTATACATTGATTACTTCCAAGGCGATCTATAATATTATAGATCGCCTTGATTACTTCCAATGCTTATCAGCATATGTTTTTTTACCAGTATGTAAAGAGTCTATTTCGAAATTTATTGTTTTAATCGACCTTATTTGTTCTCCAAATTGTTGCTTAAATCGAGTATAACTGCAATTCAAAGGAGGAGAATATTGGATTTCTATAATATATTTCATTTCTCAAGTGTGGTATTATTACCCAGATATTGCTTCTTCTAAGCAAACGTTTATGCCAATTTTGAGAACAATTCAACTGTGAAATTGTGTTGAAGAAACATTTACGTTATTCCCGAAATCCTAATTAATGTTGATTATCTTGTAAAGGTCACCTAGTGTACAGTTAAATTGAATTTTAATCGCATTGTCCGCCATGGATTCTCTCTCATCTAATTATCGAAATTCTCAAATGGCTTCCTACGACAATCCTTCAGCTGGGAAATTCAAAAACAATGACGCATGCAGAGTTGGTCGCTTTAAGTAACAATGGTTTTTCTATAAAAAAATTCTTTAGCGTTTTGATTACATTGTGAGAATCGAAAGGAAAATATTGATTTCGAGTATCTTCATTGCACTATTACAGCAGTAGTATTGAAAATATTGGTGTTAAAATGACAATTATGCTAAATTGTAGTCAGGGTTGGCATTTTTTTAAGCATGTTTTTTGCAATGTTAAATATTTTTTTTTCAAGTCCATATAAAATGTTATAGGAAATTTGAAAAATTATTTTTAGGATTTCTTCATTTGTAATTTCTATTGAAAATGTAGCAAAGTTTGGGCTCTGTTATACATGTATGAAACGAGAAATGAAGGTTGATAGGTTTTTAAAATTCAGTGTTTGTTTTCAGAAAAGTTTTTGTACTTTGAAGTGGTTCTGACTAAGATTACAAAACATTTTTTAAGCGTTTAGAATGTTTTTTTAATGATAAAACCTTCATTGTAGTATCATAGGGCGGCTTTGTTTATCCATTTATTTTATCTCGCAAATATAAAAATGACATTTATTTGGTTTTCTATATCAATCAAAGTTTCCAATGTGATTTTAAATAAATTTATGATACCTTCGTTAGTCAAAGTAATTTGTTAGTTTAGTTATAACTAAAATTGTAGACAATAGATTTATTGAATGTTTCAATTGTATGCTTTGCACTTCCCACGTACTGCACAATTTTATCAATTCCTTTTACTTGGGGTACTACGAGACAACCTTCAAAGCTATTTGAAAAGCTTTTATTTTAAGTACCACTTTAAGCATTTCCTCGATCTAGTCTTGATAAATTTGTTACAAAGGTTTTATTGATATAATTTACATCCTGACAAAATCGATGTTAGGGTTCTTATGTAAAACCGGCTATATTTTTACATTAATTTTTCGCTGGGCTTAATCCTTTTGATTTAGGCTCGTCACTTAGAGATCAAGGAAACAAACTAATGCAGGAGTGGTGTCGAATTGTTCATGAAAAGGATAAATTAATGCACCGCAAAGAAGAAATTGAATTCAAGTATGGTTTTGTTTTCACAATTCAGGCCTTCCATTAAATTACCAGAATGTTATAAACGCAAGCATTTTCGAAATGCTATTAACTGCAAAACCTAGGTCGAGATGTTAAACTAACTCCTTACTCAAGTTCACACACTTAATAGCAAGCATTTACAGGTTTAACTAGTTAATAAGGAGGAGTCAATTTTAAACACATATGAATAAATTCGCAGACGCGTACTTTCAATAAAGTTTTCAGAGATAAACATTGCAAATTTTGTTTTTCAAAGTCAAAGCTACCGAAATACACCTTTTTTAGTTCTCAAACACATCTCATGAAACAAGGAATTGTCAATTATGTAGAATGAGTCCACAGCAGAGATGGGCATCGAGTACACGACTTTTTCCCTACTCGACCTCTGGTATCCTATCGGGTCGTGTTCGGGTAAAATTTGAGTTGTGGGTCGAGTCGGTTACAGTCAGGGAGCGGGCTACATCGGGTATGATAAAATAGATAAATTTCAATGTTCTTTTCAAGCTAGCGAGGATACCTTTAGACGCCCTCGTTCGCACCGTTAATAGGGTCTTTTCAGCCGCCTCAATGACTCCTGGAAAGTGACGTCAACAATGTTTACCATCAAATGTTGACGACAAACTTTTTTACGAGGATAATTTTCCCCTAATTATATACCATTTTTAAATTCTACTGCTATCCTGTTCCTATTTATTTGTTTGCAATTCATATACATTTTGAATTGAGTATTTAGTTTTCTTCGTTTCAGGTCAGGTAAGTGAATCGATTGTCGGGTTGGGTAAGGGAATCAATAGTCGGTCCAGGTCAAATACTTTTGATCAGATTGTGTGTCGAGTCAATGTACAGGGAACCTAATACTTTGATGTAATGAAATTTCGGTATTATTTTTCAATAATAATGCAGCACAGTTGATGATTAGCATCAATGAGATTGCTAATATTTTGCATAGAAAGTGACCATTACTTTATCGAAAATGAAAAACCAATTCGTGCTTTAAGAGAATTTTTAAAAAAAATCTCCACTGGAAAATCATATACTACCAACATGCTTAAATAAATATGAAAACAAAATTCAGTTGAAACAAAGGTAAATGAACACACTACATACAGGCAATTCAGTTTTCCACTAAAGCTCCGTTGTTTTCTATGCATCGCTCCAAACATCCAGAAATTGAAGACATCAAATTTCTTCTTACTTCTGGGGTTATCTCGTGCTCTGCATTTCAAATAAAATCGATCAATTTCAGTTTGTTTTTTGGCATTTTCTTCTCGATATTGAATTTCAAGCTATTCCAAATGTTCTCTACTGGATCAATATTCGAGTAATTTGGCGGCCACTGTAAGATTTGGATGGAATTTTCTTCAAGAAACTGACAAGTTCCACTTGATATGTGAAGTGTCGCGATCCTGCTCCAAAATTCACCCGTCTGGATAAACCAAGTTAGCATGCTCCGTAGCATATTTCTAGATGAGCTGGCAATATTTTTTGCTGTTGATAGTCCCTTGTTTCACAATTATGAAGTAAAAACCTCGATATGAGAGAGCACTTCAAACCATGATTTTGGGGGAAAACTTTGGAAACGGCTTTAAAGCTCTTTTCCCCGCGGATATCGTCTCCAGTAGAAAGCAAACTCCAAAGTGGTTTTTGGTAATTTGGGGGACAATTTTTCTCAGTTTTTTTAGTAACGCCAGAAGTCTTTAGGATCCTGTATACAGTTGACTAGTCAACCTGGATCCCTGTCTTCTGAATAAAAACTTCTCTTACCACTTTTGTTGAAAATGCTGGATTTTTCCTGGCAAATTGTGTAAGTTGCCTTTTCTCGTTTCCAGTGATTTTTGGGGCGTGCCACTTCCACGCTCTCTTTGTAACGTCCCACCTTCCAATTTTTTAATATTACTACTAAGAGTTCGGCCGTTCACCGCAGAACATGGTCGCAAAAATTCATAGTCCTTTGATACATGCTTGTACAGAAATTCAAGTGTGCCTCGCTTTGACTAGGGTCATTGCAGTTGTGTGAGGCAAAACTAACTGTTGTACTTGACAGGTAATGGTATTGTGTGTGCTACCAATTGAATCTAGGGAAGTTTGTCAAACATTTTTGTTCTAAAAGTTTTCAGCTAAATGCCTTGTGAAGGAATTATTTGTGTTTAAAAATCTACAGGCCGTGGACATTTTTTTTGCAATGAGGTATATTACATTCATTCAAATACGCAATTTTATACAACAAAAAGTTTAAAGCGTTATTACTTGGGTGCAAGTTTACAATATTTGGGTATTTAAATGTCTACTACGATAAAAGATGTTAAGTGTTCTTGCGATAGCAAAGCCTGGCAAGCTCATGTTTTCTATTTAAACTCAAATTTTTACTAAATACTGTTATTTGAAATGTTTTTCGAGTAATAAACATAATGCTAGCAAATTTTCATTTTTTCTTAAAAAAATTTCCAGCGTTATATCTGAATTGCGGGTTTTGTAAAATCAATTTGAGTTGTTTAATTGTAGTAGTTATACAATATAGATTTGGTTCGTTGAAATGGTCAGAGATTTTTTTCTTTCTATTCTAGATAGTGCGTTAAATTTTTAATGTTAAGCATCAATAATTTTCTAAGTTTATTTTTTTTAGTGAAGAACAGTTAAATCTTGAAGAAAAAAATAGACAAATTTTAGAAGAGTTGCGGTTACTTCTCAACAAACCAGGTACCTTTGTCAGTTTAAAACATTATTGGGGTTTAGCATAATCTTTCTAGTTATTGTTATTTACAATTTCACTCCATTTTGATGGCTACTTTTACTATATCCACATGACATTTTATTTATTTAAAAATCATTGCTAAGTATTTCATCTTTTTATGATGTGAATGATTGCTAATGCTTTGTAAAAAAAACATTTCCAAATGAATAGAAATCCTATTGGACATATTTTCTAAATGGATTGTTGAATTTTTTTAATTTTACTAAAAATTATTCTAGAATTTTGAATATTGAACGCTTCAGAAACTCAAAAGTTTGGAAGAGATATGTTTGCTACCCTAACTCAAAATTTGATTAAGTTTTAAATCTAGCAAAAATAATTTTTTTAGATTTTTGTTCATCAATTCCAATCGTACTTAACATTGAAATCTCTAAACTTATAAACTATGAAAGATAGTGAAAGTTCTACATTGTAAAATAATATCTAGTCCTTTCACTTAATAAATTTAATAAATACAAGAAAGAATATTTGCAAAAATTGTGTTGGTAAATTTAGTTTTTACGTGGTTCAGTGTATCGATGCTAAATATTATAAATTTAGATGAAGAAAAGACATCTCAAGATCTGCAGAGAGAGCAAAAGTTGATGGACGACATGCAGACACTAGTAAATGAACGGAACGCACTCGTAGAAAAAGCAGAAGAAAGGCGAGCAAAATATGCGTAAGTACTCAAAATATATAATGAAGTGCTACGTCATGTGTTTAGCAATGACGTTGATGAGGAGGAAATCATGACTATGATTTCAAAGCACGACTTCAACCGATCAGGCAATGAAGAAAAATGTCATTTAATGTAGTTATTTATAGAATTGTTCAATTGGATAATGTAGTTTGTAATTGATAGATCAATTAGTAAATTTATAAGATATGTCAAATATTTTATTTCAAATCTTAAATCTTTTGGAAATATAATTTCTATAATTTCACAACGCATTTGGTCTATCAGTACGGTTTGGTGCTATTTTAGTGAATTTTTGTTATTTAATCACCGAGTTTATATTATTTGATGTCCGTTGGTGCTAAATTATTTTTAAGTTTAATGTTTAATACGTTTATTTAGAGTAGATAGTTAATTTGCAAACGGAATATAGATTTAAACAACTAACTGTTAACCTACAAGATTGTTTTATAGCCATCATTTTCATTCTAAGACGAATAATGAAACTATAACACATATTGCTTATTGGTAGCTTAGTAACAGGTCACTTACAACGAACAGTCCGCCTCTTATGCATTATTAACAGTAACAGTGTGGTTAAACACTAAGCAAAATGGGATATGATATCACATGGTAGCACAATAAATTAATACATTGTGCTCCTTTGACGTTATTACAATTGCTAAGATTTTTGAGCTGGGTTTAGTTAGTAGGTAGTAATAAGGCTTTAAAATTTTCTTGAAAACCGGAAATAAATTCATTTTTCTCAAAGATGCACTGTGAACAAGCAAAGCAATAATATAAGTTAAATTTAAGAAAAAGGTTTATTGAATGAAGTATTTTTGTTATTTTTGAGATTTATTTAGTACCCTGCAAGAATTTAAGAATATTCAAATTTACTTGAAAAGTTTATAAACCTTTAATATCAGTTATTCGTTAAAAGCGTTTTGACTTCTTTTGTGGTCTTCTTTGTTTTTAAGTAACATTGACAACCGTTTCTGTTTTTTTTTACGATTCATGCTATTGGAATCAAGCATAATTTCTTCTGAAATGCAATGCATTGACTGGTCGTACTACAGTCAGTGCGTTAAAACAACATAAGATAGACTTATTCATCGAAACAAAGAATCATGGTGAAATTAATAAAATATGCATAAATATTTTACGAACATTATGCATGAAGTTCTTTTAGAAAATAGGTCCTTTCAGTTTAACAGAGAATATTATAGAAAGATTAGTTTTGGTTGTCCTTTTGATATGATTAGGCAAGATGGGTCATCTACACAGAGACTATAGGTTGACTTTAATTTTGCTTTTTATTAAGAAAAATGTTAATTCAAGCAATTTTAATATGATATTGACTATTCAAGCAATTTTAATGATATTGACAATTTTGCTTGTTAATAATTCATCGAAAAATATGCTTGAAAAGAATAAGAAAAAGATGGATGACGAAGTTGAAGTTTATTGCTATTTAATAATTCTTTTAAAAACTGAAAATATGTCTACTTACCACTCTTGTAGATATGACATTTAATAATTACTCTAACTTTTTATATTCTATAGATTGTTATCGTTTTATTTTAAGTGGTGAATCATTTTATGTTCAAACTTGAATTTTTGTGAAATCGTTTTTACAGTTTCATTTTTCTAAGTTGTTTTATGGAATGAATAGTTGTATGCGCCTAAAAGACGAACTGGGGTGTTACAAAGGTTCTATTTGAAAATTTTATTAACAATATCTATGAAATACAAATCCTGAACAGTGAAAGGTTTTTCATTCATAATACAGTGATTTTTCCCTTATATATTCTTACACTCATTTGTATTGAAGGGCTTAATGTTACTGACATTGCTTTAATTTTTTCATTTATTTGTATACAAGTATAATACAATGGTGTTTAAATTAATTGCACCATAATCTTAAAAAATTATTTTTCAATGATCTATATTATGGCTTTAATCTTTAACATTGTAATTAATTTTTGCATTGCGAATTCAAGTTTCATATTTTTATATTAGAGATTTAGTTTACACTTTAAAGGACATAAGTATACATTTATAAAAATATTGAAAAAAATCATTCAGCGTGAAAAGTTTAGCATATTAAAAATTTTGTGTGAGACGATGCTCATTGGTTTCAGAAATATTGATGAGCAAACTTTGTAAAAATTCCATTACAAGTGCTAGTTTTGATGTTAATTTCATCCCAAAAATCTAAATGCTATCCCAAAAATCTAAATGGAGTTTTATTCATAATCTGACAAATCGCAATAAACGTGTCACCAATAAGATCATAGCTATAACAGACGACTATGGCAAATTGCAGAAGGATCCTTATCACATCTCCAATATTTTAAACAAATCATTCGTAAATTTGGGCAACTATTCTGGGGATAATGTAAAATATATTGAAAATGAAAAGCTTTATGCACACGATTTTACCTTTAGATTTACGACTAGTTATGAAATGCTCAAAGCCTTAAA
>CABFPE010000493.1:471098-485156 GCA_900660155.1 Hofstenia miamia
ATTGAAATTTTAAAGTTGAGTAGAGTGGATTTATAAGCCCGTATAAACTGTTAATGATTGTCCCCGAGTAGGCACTTTTAGTAAGTTAATTCAGTCAGATTTCTAAAGTTGTTGAAATGTTCTATTTATCATTGCTTAACTCTTATCACAACGTCTGTCAACACTATGTTGATATCAGCATATTTTTGTATGTCAACAGGGCTGTATCTTATCAATAATAGTGATTCTATGGGAGCATGAATATTTTTTAATCTATACTTGAACGAGAAAATAGTTACAAAAATCATATAATTAAAAAATAGGACTCCTATTTCCCATACCTACAATAGCCTTAAAATTTGGCGTTGATACTTTTGAGGAAAATCTGTTGAAATCTAACTGGAAGACAATTTGTTTATTGCTTGCTGAGTTCTAATTTAAAGAAATGTTTCCCTTGCCACCAACTATGTAGATAAAAGAATACAGAAAGTACAATATCGAGGAATGCATACAACAAACCTAAAAAAGTCAAATGAAGAAAATCGAATTCTTTAAAGAAGTAAGATTCATTTATAAGATCGATAAACTTAACTCAAATTTTTGCCTAAGATCTGCAACTAGTGAATGTATGTCCGATAAATCAAATGTAATTTATAAAAGACCATTTAAGTAATTCATCCATTTCATCTTAAAAATTACGGACTAAGTTATAATGTAAAAGTTTTAAAGAATGCCGAAGAAACATCTCTAAGTCATTGAAAATATTTCAATTATATCATTTCAACCAAGTCTTGATACCAAAGTAGATTACATACACAAACTATTACTACCAATAATTAAAATTTAGTTAAATATAATATCATTATGAAATCAATTAAATTTAGGGAGAATAATTTTGTAAGGAAACTGGCGATGGCTTTGTAAGTCGAAGTATGCCTTTTGAATGTTTTTATTTAAGCATCAATATTGCTAAAATCTATGTGTGTAATCATACAAAAATTTGTTAATACACTAAACTTTTTCCGCTTAATATGATTTCTTTACTATGTTTCACATATGTATATTTATTGAGCTAGTTTTTATGGTTATCCTTCACAGATGCAAAGAGGGAACTAAATCTCTAATAAAAAATAACATTAATTATAAATTTACAGTGCAAAAATTTATTATAATGTTAAAAGTAAAAGCAATAATATATAGAACATTGCAAAAATAATTCGTAAGTTCTTGGGCAATTAATTTGGGCACAAATGTATATTTTATTTCCCATTTGCGATTTCTATGTATATGTGGCTTTAATGTATTAGTTTGTTAGAAAAAAACATTACAATAGTTTACTTGATCAAATCATCCTTCCAAAAGTTTTACACAGAAATTGTAATAATTGGTTCGTTGAGAATGATAAAATTTTGTCAATTATCTTTTTTATATACGTAAGAAACTTTTCGTGAAGTTTCACAAAGTGCCGATTCTCAAGCTGGGCGAAAAATATTTTGACTTTGTTTTTATTAACGTGTAAAAACACATGTTTATGATACCTTGTAGCTCGAAAATTTTTTTATATTTTTACAATTTGGAATTGAAACAAATGTTGCAAAATCCCTATGAAATTTTTCTAGTTTGAAGAATTGGGATGTTTCCACATATTTAATGAATTGATTACTGAATGCATTCGAATATATCTATAGATTTGATTAGTATTTCTCCATTGATGTTCTCCATAATTTGCAAGTGAGCTATGTTTGTGCTCAATGCGTTATTGATAAGCTCCAGCATTAGGAGCAGCTAATGAGCTAAATCGGAATGTCCTATATTTATTTTTAGTTTAGTTCAATGTTCGGTTTTTCATTCTATATTATATAACTGGTAGTCAACAGTTTTTCTCAAGTTTTGTAAACATTTCATTCAATTATCTTCACATTGGAAATTCTCCAAGAAAGGTGAGTGATTTGATTAGGAAAGTTTTTCTTTGACAGCATTCTCGTTTAGACTTTACAAAATTATGTAAGTTATGTAAGTATTCATGAAAATATCAAGCAATAAATTATATAATCTGATAGAAAGACATCAACTTACTTTTCATTTTATATGTGATTTTTACTACTTTTATTAACAAAGTGTTTCTAGTGAATGTATGTTCAAGGCCTTCTAATTATATTAACCCTTAAATGCATGGCGTGCAAGATCACATTATTGCATAGCATGGGCGACATAGGCCCGATTCTCTCAAATTTAGATTCTTTAGGGTAAAAAATGAAATTCTTATTTATTACATTTCACAAACAAAGTAATTCTCCAAAGACTTTTTACAATGTAAAGCCAACAGTTTTCGTATTTCAATCAAAACCTGATGAGCACAAAACAACATACAGAATACCTTTTGCATTAATGTTCATGATTCTTTGTTTGGGTGCTTTCTATATTAATAACCTCAACAAAATTAGGTTTTAGGAAATCTTGAATTGCATTAATATTATCTACATTCTTTTTATTTTAAACATTGACTAATTCTTGCAATAACATGTTTCGTGATAAAATCATATCTTTTCCAATAATAGCTTTCTGTAACACTTTTTGCAATTCTATTGAAGAAATTCATCAATGTATATAGCTATGGCATTTACTCTAACAATATTCAGCAAACTATAAAAATGCTAGAATGGTCATCTTCAAATTCATCTGATTGTATAAAGAGGTATATAATTCATAAACTATATATATTTCCCGTTTTGTTGCATTATATACTATAATAAAAAATACATAAAATATTCCTGAATTTTTCTTAGTAGCAGAAATGCGAATTTATATCACAAATTAAGAGTTTGCGAAGTTGGCATTAGTGTACAATTCATGGTTATCCATGCATTTAAAATGGCTAGTATACTATGCTGTTCATTTTCATTGTTTGGAAACATTAGTCTGCATCTGCAGTATTTTTAGTATTTTTATAAAAAATTTCTGGAAGCACTTGATTTTCACTGCTAATTGTATATTCTGGATCATAGTAAAAAAAACTCAATCACCATCATCAATTATTTATAAAAAAAATCGTACTGCTTGTTGTATTTATCATGACACAATTGTTTAAAAAAACATGATACTTTGAAAATTTCCTTCAAGTAACTAGCAGCAACAATAATTGAATACAATCTTGCATCGGGATTATAATTTGTACAGCTATTGCATAATTCTATTAAATGCAATTGGCTTATAAAATTTGAATGATTTGGCATGTTTATAAACGTATATTAGAATCTCCATAAAGATGATTCGTGACATAGGCGTCATAGCTCCTAGCAGATAAATTATTTAAATGGTCTTCTGAGCAAGTTGCTTTTATTACAACTCAAATGTAGACCCTTAATAATATAGAAACTTCTTTAATTTCTGTAGATTCAAAGCTTTGAACAATTTGGTACTAAACGCTGATTGTATTACCAAAATTAATCGAGGCCCGGGCCTGATAGGCCCATGCCATGCATTTAAGAGTTAATGGCCATTCATCATTTGAAAACATTGTCAATGATGTATTTCTTATCAACGTTGACACATTGCAAAATTTTAGTCTCATGATACTCTTAGAATTTGTTAATCTGATAACCTCTTATGTTGTCTATATAGTTTTTTTAGTAATAATATACCTTATAGGTTAAATTCGCCAATTTAGCGGGAAGATATGTACTCTAGAATCGCTATAATTATGATTGGTTGCACTAGTTTGAACGAACTGGGATTACTTATTCTAGCTGATCCTATCAGAATTTATCTTTGCATTTTTAAATGTATGCCAGAATAACTTCGACAGACCATATTGATTTACTTAAACGATCGTGTTCTACTATGTTCAGAAAAGAAAAATTCGTAATAATCAACATTAAGATCTTGAGCAGCGTTAATGAGCGTTGTGGAACGACAATTATGAGCCTTACATAATTATAAGCAGTAGACACATTATTTGAAAGCATTCAAATTAGTTAAGAAAGAAAAGCACAAGAAAACAGAACTTAGCATTGTTAATTTGTCCTAATTAATCCCATTTAGGAAAAATTAGCAGCCCTCAATGAGCAGTGGGATTGGGGATATGATAGGCTATACAGTCATCATTGCAGACGACAGATAGTGAGATTAAATAGTTGTGGTCATATGTGTTACTTAAATATGAATTACAAGAGAAATTAGGCTCAAATATTAAAATATTTCTATAAATAACATTGGATATATATATATATTATATATATATATATACTCTCAAATTTTCAGTGACTCCACTTATATCACCTCACTTAACATTGAATAATAAAGAAGTAAATATATTTAAAATTTTCCCGCCAAGGTCAACATAATTACTCTTCTAGTAGGATGTGTCTAACTTCTCAACTGACATTTGCGTTGAATTTGCTTGCAAACTAAATTATTTTGAGTTTCCCATCAAATATTAGAAAAATACAAGGGTTCAAGCTTCTTTATTTTTATGCAATTTCTTAAATTCTTAAGTGTAAATCCGGCAGATCAATTTTTTTTATTGAAAGCAACTTCTGTTACTATTATTACTAACTAGTTAGTTCCATAAACAACTAAAAACAAAATTCAATTTATAGTCAAAATTAATGAGAGACTCCAAAGAGATAGATTTAAGTATTTTTCTAATTGCAATGAAGTAGCCTACTGAAACAATAAAGTTTTCAAAGCCTTTATATTTTCATATTGTGCTTGAGTTGCTTAGTTTGGAAGAGAATACTATTCTATCATTTTATTTACTATTTACTATTACTATCATTATATTACTACTTCCCAACTTACCATATAAAACAAGAAATATTTTTTTAATTTTGTCATTTCTTGAAATTTTCAAGCGGCTGCAAACCGGTAAATTGCCAACCTGACCCGATTAATAACCAGTTCTATCTCTGTTCTATTACTGTGCAAACTTTGGAAAACCTAGTCACAGTAGTTTGTCTAAAAACGCTAAAATCATTTGTCGTATTCGCAGCGGCTTTTTTTAATTCATACGCTTATATTTCCCTAGTGAAGCTAGACATCAATAAAATTTAGATTTAAATTTTTTGTAGCCAAAAATGTTTAACTTAGTTTAAATTCCTTAAAAAATAAAACAATCAATAAAAAATATTTGCTAAATTTTGCAGAAATTCACTGTCTCTTTTTTGTTCAGTGATGTCACTACCTTTCAATTCAAAAAATATTATTTTGTAAGATGAATATAATCCAAAGATTAATAAAATTCTGGAAAGTCAAAAGGTAGTGACATCACCTCTCAAGAAACAGACAGTGAACATCTGCAAAATTGAGCAAATATTTTTTAATAGTTGTTTTATTTTTTGAAGAATTTAAACTTAATTAAACAACTTTGGCTAAAAATATTTAAATTTGAATTTTAGTGAAAATCCCCAATTGTATTCAGATTCATAAGATTCTGATAGTTTACATTATGCGCATGTCGTTTAATTATTAATGCCTGGCAAAAAAATTACAGTGGCCTGACGTAGTAATAGTTAAATTTATTAGTAAAATTAGTATGCTAGTGTTTTGACAGAAGCATGACTCGCATGTGTAATTGTCGCCAGGGCATCAAATTGTTAACATAACTAGTGACAGAATAAAGTATAGTTTAGAAATTGGCACTAAATGTAAAAGAAATTATTGCTGTTAAGTAATGTCAGGTAATTTCTTAATGATGTAATTTTATTACTAAAGAAAGGAAATAATCAAATTTCAAATATCTAAATAATCGCTGATAATAAATTACAAACACAGATCCTTAGTTAGTATCTACTAGGATAATCTATGAATATTTCCTAGAACCGAGGTGCAACTTGTGATGGATATTTCGTCAGTATTGCTTGGAGTCTTAGGAGCATATGTATTTTATTTTCTTAGATCTATATGTAAGGGACGTACTCCGTTTGTTTTAATAATATGCAAAGTTAGGTAAGCGAAATATTGGTTAATGTACGGGATGTCGAACATGATAAAAAGCTCATTAGAAAATTTCTGCAAATATTTTAAATTTGTTTTGCTTCTAATATTTCTCTAACAAATTTGTGAAGTTTTATTGACAAATGCAGGAAACGTACTTTCTTAACATTATTTCCACTAGAATTTTTTCAAAATCTATATTGCCTTCAACAGAACATTTTTAAATGCTTGTAACTCACAAACTAATGAAAATATTTAAAATCTAAGAATACACAAGATAAATAATTGTCTCCTCCTTCTTGTTTGTCTTTAATTCTCGACCTGGGGCTAACGCTTAGGACATTGCGCACGACACGGCTAGACGAGATTCACGCATATTTTCTTTAAGAAAAAACAAAATAGTTCCCATTTGCATTAGACTGCTTCAATATCTAAACACTAAGCATGGAAAAAATTATAATAATGAAAAAAATTATGTCTCATTGAAACAATTTTTATTTGCAGGTAATTCAGACATAAGCGCAAGTTTTAGCACATATCTTCACCATTGAATGAGTGATCACAAAGATGCACCCTTTCAATATTTCCTTATAGGCTTGAATTTTGAAAATCAGGATAAATCTGTTTGGTACGTAAAAGTAACACTATTGAAATTAAGGCTAAATCTTTAACGTAGCTACGGATTAGAGTGTAAGTCACAACGAAGGAATAGAAGTTCATCTTTCTTCATGATTCTAGCAGGTTTAGAATAGAGATAGCATGTATATTTTATGTAACGTCTTGTAAATTTGAGTGAAAAATTCATAAAAATATTGATGTGCAAATTTGAATTTGGCAAAATCATTTTCCATTGATCTAATTCACCAAATTTTGAGTCTAAATTTGATTCGTTTGCTTAAATCTTAAAATTTCGATTTTACCTAAAATGTATGCTAATTTGAAACTGTGAATTTATTCTTTAACAGTTCAATACATTTGGTCAACGAGTGTTTTGACCTACATGTATCTACTTGCTATTCTTTCGATGCTAATTAAATTTGCAACGAAACTTTATTGATCTTAAGTTAAGGTAAATTTACTCAGGTGCCATATACAACTGGAATTTCTAGTAGTTCCTATATTATGTGGTAGGCTTGCAAACATTATGAGCTTATCGCCAAAAACACTTGGCAAACTCCTAAAAACAGGCATTATTATCGCTTTTCGACCAATATATTTTTTATGGATTTTGGCAAGATTAAACTTTATTATATAACCAATTTTAAGTAATTATTAACACATCTGCATTCGAATTTTGCTTTAGTACTGGTATTTATCTTGTAAATGGCAGGTTCCTAGATTTAGGGATGATTTTGACAGAATTGAGACATGAGAGACTCTCAATGCAGCCCAAAAAATTAAGAGGAATTTGATTTTCCCATTTTATTATTGCTGCTGTTTTCAGCGTTTTTGAGTAATCTTGTTTCCAGTAAAAAAGCAATTTAAATCCTCTGTAACAACCGTAATATAAAATTAATTGCGATAAAATTTACAAACAAAGACTAATATTTTCTGGGGTTGTTTGAACTGCGATGACATTAAAAAAACCGCGTTAATTGCCGAATGAAGATGAATGCTTGTACACGTGAACCACTATTAAAGTAACCTCAGGTTAACACAGTTGGAATAAATATATAGATGTATTTATCATTGATTAATTAATTCGATTTTGCGTAATTTTCTAAAAATTACGGGACAAGGGCAGAGAATACGGGTTCCAAGATTGGAATATATACATATATATATATATATATATATATATATATATATATTTCAAATATGTAGCACAGTTAAAAATTTAGACCTGTTTCGATTGCAAGGAATCATCGTCAGTATGAAAAATGCGGTAAATAAATATTTTACAATAAACTACACAAAAGGAGATTATAAATATGTTGCATGCACTATAAATCTAGAATTATTGATGTTATCTGCTGTTGTTTGTTATGTAATTTTTCTTTGTTTGCAGCATTCATAAAAATTTGTTCAAGAATTTAATGTTTTGATCTTAGTAATATCTTAAAATTTTCTTCCTTGATTTCATCGTAATGTAAGTAAATTTCAGAATTCCTCTTAGATGTTCTTTCATCCTTGTTCCCAAATATCTCTTAGTTTCCCCGATGTATGATTTATTGCAATCATCACATTCATTTTGGTAAATTATAGAAAAAACTAATTTATATATATATAATGTATTTTATGATTATGTATCTGAAAATAGCATTCAGAATATATAGTTTACAAATTTACGAATAAATATATTTCAGGCATCTGTTTGGAAAAATTTTGAGGTTTTGATATTTTTTTGCCAGAATCGTTGGAGGCATACGTGGCCTTAATCTCTCTGAAGCGAATTGAGTTCTATTAGGAAGGATGTGTCGAAGGGGGTGTGTCGAATTTGAATGGATCTTGCTGAATAATTGTTCATCTTATATATATATATATAGAACCGATTTTAGGGTTGTATTGTTTAACACTAGATAGTCCGAGTCGTCAAATTTGTCCACTTTGCACATCTTAAATGCATTTGTAATGCCTCATGTAATAAGAATTTAAATAGAAAAACAGTTTATTTTGTTCTTCTCATACCTTTCTTTTAATTGATTTTGTTTGCGTCATTTTTACTTGAATGGGTCAATTCTGACAACTGCATGAATTTAAGATATTGAATTGTTGGACTTTCTAGTGTTAAGGAGGCAGTCATTGATTTGACTTTTAAATTTAATGCTTTTTGTTTTGTTTTTTTTTAAATTGGTAAATTATTGCATAGTACAATTGTTGAGATTAAAAATGAACTTAGATATCTTCGAATTATATAATATATAATGGAATTGCAGTTTACTATATGGTGAGCACTTGTTTGAGGCATCCCAAAGTTTTATTACTGAAAAATACTAAATATTAAATACGAAGCCTCATGATTAGAATACAAACGTTTGTCATTCGTTGTTGAGTAACCACCATTATAAATGGTGGTTTCAATTTAATATGTGAATCGACTATATATTTATAAATGAATGTTTTGTGTCATTAAGTAAATCATTACAGTATCTGTAATGATTTAATGCAAGAGAGTCAGCCAACATTGATTGAAGGAAAAATTTAAAATGTGCGATCTTTATGAAAGGGAGACATAGCACAGAATTCCGTCTTATTGGGACTTACGGTTGTGCATATTCAAATATTTATATGCATATATGCTCTTTTCACTTTAAGTTAAAAAAGGACAGGGCAAAAGAGCGTGAAAGTACTACAGGGCCTGCCATACATTGTTATACGATACTGAACTTTAAGTAATCACGGAATATGTATTATACATCCAATCAAAATTGATTTAATAATGAAGTTTACTCATTTTCATCTTAGAAATATGAGTGAGAAATGATATAGCATATCAGAACGTATTTAGATCATAAAGCACAAGTATTTGCTAACTTATCCCGTATCAATTCAAAGACAATGGAGCAGGAATTCAAAAGTTATCCACCAACAAGGAGAACAATCGACATGCTGCTTACTAAGTTTGAATGCACTGGCTCTGTGAATGATGCAGTCCGCTCTGGCCGCCCACAAACTGTCAGGACAGATGAAAACTTGAATTTCATGAAGCAGCATTCCCAGTAACGTCCCAGGACTTCTCATCTGCGTGATTTAAATTTACAACATTTCATTCCCAGTGCAAGAGCAAAATGAGGATGATTTTGAATTCAATTTTGTGAAGAATGCTGCAGTTCCTCCAATATGATTCAAATCTCGTAGACCAGATAATTTGGTAAGACGAGGCAACGTTTCGAGTTGATGATGTCATCAATAGGCACAACAGTTTTGAAAGGTGTAGTCAGTGAGGGACTGTGTGTTTGGGCTGCCATTCACATCTCAGGGGTTATTGGACCAATTTATCCCAACTATGAAAATTTTATTTTTCAGCAAGTCGGGGCCCCGCCCCATTATGCAAATATCACAAGACATTGGTTGAATGAAAAATTGACAGACCGTTGGATTGGCTGCCGTGGAACCTTTTGTGAATGGCTAGACCTAACTGTTCCTAATTTCTTTCTATTGGGATTCCTGAAAAATAAAGTTTATCAGCACACTATTGCAAATACTCAGGGGCTGCTCGCTGAAATCATCTATGGGTTTGCATCAATGACCACCAGAAATCATGTCAAAGCGTACCTCAAGATTGTAGGCTCGTTCGGAAGCACAAGGGAAATATCTAATTTAGCTATCAAACATATTGCTTTTCTTTGAAAATGTGTTTTACTGTATGGTTTTGGTGGGTTGTTCTTATCGTATAACAATATATGACAGGCCCTGTATTTTGGGTTGGAAAAATTTAGCTGCCCCCTCCCCCGTATTATGGACCATATAGATATGGACTGCATAACCCCTAAAGCATAAAGCTTTGCTTTAACAAAATGAACAATTGATGATTTTTCTAATGTCTGTATTTATCAAGTCATGTAAACAAACTGTTAAAAATGTCAGAGAACTAAATAATTTAAGCAAATGCCAATACAATTAATGCATGCAACCTCATTCCACAGATAGAGTAACATTGAGTCACACAACAAAACAAAGTTTGTGATCAAAAGAATCATGGAGAAAATTGATCAAAAGTCCTAATATTCTTGTGAAGAGGCTGTAATATGAATTATCTATTATATTTGATGCGAAATTATTGAAACTGCAATGATTTTTTTTAAATAATCGACACTAACCAGGGGAAGAAATACAACTCAGGAGGTAAATTCCAGCTCCTCTGCAAGTGGGCTGGATAAATCACTGCTCTCAAATATGTAGCGGACTCCCGAGCTTAAACTCACATCAATGTCAAGTTGTAATAATACCGAGTTAAATAATTCCTTCGCAAGCTAGTTTATTATCAAGCTATGAAAAAGTGTGATTCCTTTTAATACGATCACACGTAAACAGTTGGTGTCCTTACTGCATTCATCTTTTGTTTATTTTAATTGTAAAATTACTTGCTAGCCTTGTTTATTGGCATTATCATTAATATTTCTTAATAACATGTTTCGTAAATTATATGAAAATTCTAGTTTTTCAGTCAAATACACAAGAATCTGGTGAAAAACCACTGATCTAAGAAATATCGAAAGCAAAGTCTCTTATTAAGTAATACATAATCTTGAAGCAGCAACCTTTACCAGAGAGTACATACCATTTTTACTAACTCAATTACGTCTATAGTTCTGCTCTAATAATCAAATCAATAAAATATAACATTGCACAAAATGATTTTGAAGCTATAATTAAGATATTACATTTTACTAAAGTGCTAAAATGTCTAAGAATAAAAATTTTTATCTTAATAATTGTGAACATTTAGAACTTATTGTAGCTCACTTAAATATTAAAAATTTAGCACAGATATTATCTACTTGTACATTGCTTCATTTTATAAGATATCATGCTTCAAAAACTATGTGATAACTTAATTTACAAAATATTTAATTTATTTACTTAAGCAACTTATTGCATCAATTGCTGGCTGGATTGATTTCGTTTTTGTTACTGGATTTTTGTTTGCTATGTTTCAAATCCCCATGTTATTGTTATATTAGGCGTTGCAGCAATCCATCTCTAAGCAATGAACTTGTCTTTTTTACAAAATCGATAATTTTCAATTTAAACTACTGTCTCAATGGGAATGCTATAATTCTCCAACTAAGCTAAGTATCTGGCAGTACACATTTAAACATTAAAAATATTTTAAAAAGTATTAAAAAATGAAGGTCACATGTTCCATATACAGGCCTGAGAGTGGGGATCCTGCACTACACGACATGTGGTCTATTGTGGGTAAAAATTTAGCTTGTGGTGGTTTTGTGGGAAATTATGGGATTAGAAATTTTTTGGCCAGCCTTAATAATGGTTTTAAAAGTATAGATTAATAATGCTCAGGACTTGTTTCAATAGAGAATGCTGGTTTGTTTAATGGAAATAACTTTTCAGAATACATGGATTGATGTTTATCTTTAGCAGTTTTATTATATACAGCTAGTCGCGAAAGTTCTCTGTATTATTGCATACTATTAACACACAACACAACATAAAACATTTAAGACATGACAACAGTTAGAGCGTTAATGATGAGTGTGACGGACTATCTTTTTTTTGCTGCAGGCATATATAAGCGCGGTGACGTCACAAACAAAAATAATTGTTACGTGTTGTTTCTCGTTTTATGGATAAACAAAAACTGCGTCTTCTCATCAACTACGACTTTCGCAGCAAATTGTCCCAATTAACATTAAATTTTAAATCAACATTGATTCAAATGTTAAAATTAAGTTGATCAAGCAATTATTTGTTGAAATTCATTAACATGCGGAGTTTTCCAATAAATTACTGTTGTTTAAAATTTTGTAATTCTAGAACGACTTGTAACTTTGGCTTCGAAAAAAGATCCAGTTGATTGTATTCGAGTCAAAAAAATTATATTTTAACAAAATTTTTATATTAGTATTACATGTAAGTCACAAACTTCAAAAATCAGCATTACTGAATATGACTATGGTGAAGATAGTTCTAAATTTGTGAAATTTAATTATAATTTTAGTATATTAATACGTATTAAAATATACCTAAAATCTTCACTTTGTATTGAAATATTTGGCAGTTTTTCTAAAAATTTTGTAATGAGCATTTGTTGAGCAATTTTTTACTTTTTTTTTGAGGTGTGGGAGTTGTTGAATGAATTTTTTTGAATTTCCTTTGGGGTCGGTTGTGTGTCGAAAATTGTCGCCCTACGACAAGCTTTGTGACGATATATCTACAAAAATTGCTAAGACATTGTATTTTAAAAAAAATATCTTCCGCGAGAAAAACAGTGTAAGATTTTCAAAATAATAATCACTCCAGCATATCTATATATTCAGAAAAACTTTTTGTGTGTGCATTAATGGATAAAATATCTTAGACAGCCAATGAGATTGTTTGGTCACATATGTAGCATAAGGAAAAAAGACTTATTGGAATATGCTAATAAGCAACTTAAATTACTTCTATAGAAGAAATCGAAAGATTGCAAGATAAAAACACCCACCTAATAATACATTTCACTAGCTAAATGCCAGCAGAAACACTCGAGGGGCATGTGCATTACTCATGTGTATGAGAAGACTTTTATATCAAATGGTCCTACCTTATATATTGAATAACCCTAAATAAATCATAAATATATACATCTCTCTTTACGTGTAACTGAGTTATATGCACAGAAATTGAAGGGGACGTACAAAAATTACCAAGGAAATTCCAAAAATTACCCTTGAGTAGCATGTGAAAGAGAATGGACATTTAAGTAATTTTTTCTTTCAAATGTATAAATATGGCTTTCAAAATTTAGTGCATACTGTATATATTTATATGTTATATATATATATATATATATATATATATGTAAGGAAGGTTTTTCAAACAATTATTTAATTCATGAGTACTAAGTAATTCCTATAATCGTTGTTATTAATTCCAGTTTGGATTGTTTTTCTTATTTCTTTTGTACTAAATTTCATTACAATCTCAGCAAACATAGCTAGTATTACTTAGAGAAGTGCTTAATTTCCAACTTATTTCACAATTCTAAGGGCTGGGTTTATTAAAATATGATTCCTAATTATTCAGGCAAATGTTTAAGGTTTGCTTTAGAGAAGAAATATGTGATACGAACGGCATATGAGAAAGATACAGTTGCTTCAGAATGCCCATTCTGTGATCATTTGGGACATTCTGCTGTCACAAAAATTCCTGGGAGATGCAGCTACATGTTTTGTCTTATTTCATTTATGTAAGTACAAATTCTTATAAATTTGAACAGGATTTATAACCAATCATTTAATGCAACGACATTGACACAATTGGCTCTAACCAATCATTTGGAAAGAATAATTCAAAAGGTTTTAACGATTTACACTTATTTTTTGAAAACATTAATTACCAAATTTTATTTCGTACTTTTCCTCGAACCCTAATCTAATAATGTTGGATTAAATTTAATATTATAATTGAAAAGGAGTAGAATATTTCAAAAAATACTATTTGATTAACAATGCTGTTATAGCCCGACGTAACAAATTAGTT
>CABFPE010000493.1:485176-496012 GCA_900660155.1 Hofstenia miamia
TCGAACCCTAATCTAATAATGTTGGATTAAATTTAATATTATAATTGAAAAGGAGTAGAATATTTCAAAAAATACTATTTGATTAACAATGCTGTTATAGCCCGACGTAACAAATTAGTTGTATTGCTTATGCTTGTAATTCAAGTGAATAAAGTGTGCGCCACATACTCTGTTGTTATAAAACCATCAGGACAAAGATAGCACAGGCTGTATTGAAACCCATCATGACCATTGTACTGTTTGCACAGTGCATCTATCACAAAGAGGGTTGGTCAAATTTCACTTTCCCAAGTGATCCATGCCTCGTGGATAAAGTAACTGTTTTACTATTAGAAAGAATTCATAGATCATTTTTATTTCAAAATTTGCAATATGGTTTAACTATCTTTTGGTGGAATGAGACGCAAATGTGGATCATAGGTCGTTGATTGTACAGTGGTATTCGAATTCCACTAAAACAGCAAAGCCTTATGCTGAGAGAAGACCATTCTTGAAGTCTGATAAAATAGAAGAAATGAAGCCGCATTTCTTTTCCAGAAATTCAGAGTCTTTTCTTCTTTGTAGATGGGTGTTGCATTATGGCTAAGCTGATGTCTTCAGACTTTCGGGGATTTTACTTTTTCAAAATAAAGGCGTCGATTCAACTGATGCAGGTTCTAATAATTTCTGATAGACAATTTGTGATTAGGGTGGTTCAAAGAAACTCGACTTTTGAAATGTTAGTGGACTAACCTGCCAAGACCTTCCATTCGATGTAAAAACACTCTGTGTGAAATAATTTTAAAAAATATTAATGCTTAGGGGTTCCTCAAGGCCCAAAGTTTATATTTTTTAAAAAAAACTGCTAACAGGAAATAGCTATAGCCTCAACGTAATCCATGCAAATATATGGTTGTTGGGGTCCATTTTTATCATCATGATGACAATTAAAAAACCGATATTTTTTAGAATCCATTATTTTGAAAAATTAGTTATATGCTGAAGATATCCTGAAATATTCAAGCACCATTTAAATTTGTTTACATGTAAGTTACTCATTCAAGTTACATTTCTTTTAAAATTTGAAGTCTAATGCTAGTGCAGCTTTCAATAATGTTACCACTAATTTTCAGCTTTTCAAAGAAAATTAGGAACAAGTTTGAAGATTCTTCCAATTTGAGGCAGCAGCAAGTGTTATGGAGGATGTCAAGGAAGAAGAAAAATGAATTATTTGAGGGGAAATTGACAAAAGAAGATTAAGATGGGATGAGCAGAGAGCTCATGGAGTTTACATTGCTCTTTCTTGGAAGATCACTATCTAGTGAAATCAGAAATTAGAACCCCTGGAGCTAACCATAATGGATGCCTAAGATCATCTAACATTTCAAAGTGTTGATGTTCTGTAGTGAGTTTCTTCTAACTTCCAGGTAAAGGAACGCACTTCTTTGTGTATATTGAGGCGGCAGGTACCGGATTATTGGTATCGGCCAGTCCGCTGTAGTTGTGTTCTGCTAGTTTGACTAGTTATTTGTAAATATTATCGTGAATTATTGTATAAAAGGAATGAACGCAGTTGTAAGTAGAGAAATAGTTAGTCTTGTTCTACTTCTCAGTGCACTTCGGGCACCTTAGCGATGCCACAATATTTTTTTCACGTATTTATGTAAAATTATGGATGATTGCTGGACTTGCTGTAAAATTCCCTTGTTGTTTCTAATGAGTTTCAAGGATTATGCCAATAAAACAACAGTGCAATTTCTGGAGTGACTACTGAAAAGATTGCTTGCTATTTATGGTACCTTTTGAAAGAGTTAAGTGTTTTGCATTTTGAAGATGTCATGCATAGCACAAAGATCAGATGGCACAAGCATTTGTACAAGAGGAAAACGAGACTTCGGCAAGTAAAGCCTCTGTGCTATCGGATAGTATTAAAAGTATTTGCCGGTATTTCCTACTGTCAACACATGTTTGCTTTTCCAAAAACTAAACATTTCATGTTAATTCCTTCACCTTCCAGCAGCTCATGTGGAAAAAAATCATTAGCTGTTACAAATAACTGTGGAACGAATTGCTGAGCTAATGCAAAGTTTTTCAGGATGTTTATTGAAAAGAACGAGACCAACTACAAAATCTCTTAAAAGTTGTTTCTCAGCACTGCAAGAAGTTTTTAAAACCACCTAAGAGCACATTAATTGGACAAAATTGAGTTGCACGTTGCTATAATACCTGTTTTAGCCTTACTTAGTATTTGTGCTTAACGTATTAATTTCGTTCACTATAAAATTGATTCATGTCAAGTGTGTTCTGACTTCCGCTAAAACAACTATGTAACTTGCATGTAAATAACTTAAGAAATCCTTCAGCATGTAGGTATATAATTAAGAACACAGATTCCAACAAAATTCTGCTTTTAATTGTTTAACTTTATAAAGTAATGGTGTTCATCATGATTATTAAAATGAACCTAACAACTATATGTTGGTATGAATAATTTCTAACTACAGCAATTTTAAGTTAGCAGTTTTTTTCAAAAAATCAATATTTAAGGTGCCTTAAGGAACCCCTAAACAATATTTTCTAAAAATATTCTACACAGCATGTTTTTATAGTGAATGGAAGGTTATTTTGAAACAATCTATTAGTGATGTTTCAATTGGAGCATTCCTTGAGAATAATTGGAACTATTTATCATAGCACACATTGTTTGGAAGGAATAGATGAGTTATTGACATACAACACAAGCTTCTGAACAAGTACTGATCCGCATAGTTCGTGACGTGGAATCTGTGATGTACATTTACCTGACAAATATGTGACACTTTGACACGTGATTCGTGACCAAACCTTGGAATTAAAGTTATTCATTTTCGAGTTATGATGCATTCAGAATCGGTCTTTCCTTTGCTGTCAAGGGTTTACTTGAGTGAAAAACATACATTCATATCATTAACACCTTAGTTCATGAACAGTGTACTCGTGCTCGATTTGAATCGATAACAGTAATATGTTGGTCAATATATATTTAATTTGCAAATTAAATTACTTAAAACATCTTTAGCAATAGTAAAAATTTGAATTGTCAATTAAATTTAACATGTGAACAAAATTTTATTCGCATTTGCATATTCATTATTCTTAGTCTTTGATATTAATTTTTACTGATATTTTTCATGTGTGTAATTAATACGGAATAACTAACACTTTTAGACCATTATTGTGCTTTGCCCCTATGACGTTATTTTGTAAATCATGCCGAGACGTTGAACACCGCTGTAAATCTTGCAATGCAGTACTTGGAATACATTCGACTGGGATATCCGACTTCTTTTGACGAACTTGTGAATTTTTATTTTTAGTTATAGTGAATAAACGAATTGCTTAGCTCTAGTTTAATGTTTTGAACTACGTGTATAGATATTTTATTCTACCGTATCTAATGGGTTCATTTAACCGCTTCCAATAAAATGCTAAACGCAGAAACATTCATGTATATATAAATGTTCATGTGTGTAGGCCTCCTCACTTGACATCATTAAATAATGAAAGATTTACAAGACCAGCTTACCATTTCCCACAAAATTTGCAAGTTGCCAATCAAATTTTTTGGAATATGAGTATTTGAAAATATTTGAATTTCCTTAACATAATGATAATGGTCTGTCTTAAAGTATTCCATTGCTTGATTCTAAGCTCAGCTGGTAAAACAGTAGAAAGTGAATTGGGTTTAACCCTTTCGATCCGACTTTTGCACAATTAACTTTCAATCATTTTTTCGGTATCTCTAAACATTTTGTTGTTGTAATGTTAGGAAAGTATGATCGATGATATCAACTTAACACAGTCAATATAATAGCAGATTACTAATTAACCATTTTGAATAATGTTGAAAATGGCGGCTACACATTTACCCATTCAGTTTATATTAGTCGTGGATATAGGAAAACCCGTATCATTGGGTTACATTGTGAACACGACAAGGATACTTATGAGAGGGCTCATCGGCAACAGCATTGTCATCAGCTGCATTTGCAACTTCAAAGTGGTTAAAATTGGGATCGACGGATCTGTTAAAGCTATCTTCCAACGGCACCGATTTTTCAACGATTGGAGTTTCTGGGAGAGAAAGACAAAGAGCCAACCTGCTAGAAGACACAGTTTTAATATCAACCACGACGCACTTAGGGCGAAAAGAGTTTTGTAACAACGCCCTTTTCATGAGACGGAGGGTGTTCTTTGCGAAATGGTAATGGGAACGAATAAAGACTGTAGCTTCAACCATTGGTTTGCCACGAAGAAAAATGATGTCATACATCATTTCTTTGAATTGAATGAAAAATATTCTTCTTTGCTATCTCTATTTTTGATTGTGGACAGGAAAGCATAAGTTCGTGAGGCGAATAGCCAGTTGAAGAATGTGTAGTTCGCCTAAATTCACGCAAAACAACAGGCAACTATTGTAACCAATATGCACCGGATTTACCAGATCCTTTCAACCAGATCTCGATTTTGGTCCACAGAGTGCGATAAAATCGTTCGCGCAAGGAGTTCCCTTGCGAATGATATGATATTGTGTTTTTTCTTGATGTCAAACTTTAAACAAGCCTCTAAAAACTTATTTGATTCTAGTTGAGAGCCCCGATCTGACAATAAGGTTTTAACATCTATATATCAAGAGGCACAGTCTTCTAGACAAGACACTGCTGCATTGGATGTAATATCTTTTAATTTATATACCTCTGGGAATCGAGTCAAAAAATCTACAAAAGTCATAATCATTCTGGTGTTTGGGGTAATGGACCAACAAAATCAACGGCGAATAGTTCTTTAGCCCGTGATTCTGATCAGTATTGATGATGTCAGTGGCTTAGCTCATTTTAACTTCAGCACAAGTTTCATACGATTTAATGAAAGTACAAACATCTGTTACCAGGCCATTACCAAGTATATCCTCTTTAATTTTAAAATCATGGCATTGCGGCCACAATGAATGCTGTGTATTTGGGTTAGAGGTGACTTCTTCCATGAGTCTAAGCTATCCGAATCACAAGCGGACAAGGCAAAGTCCCTACTAAGTGCATCGGCAACGACGTTTTCTGTTCCCTTTTTCCACTCAACGTTAAATGAATATCCAAAAAGAAGTAACTGCCAGTGCAGATGATTTGGTGGCAGTTTGGGGTTTCGAAATAAGCAATTGTCTACGTGTAATGTAAATTGATGGCCCACGAGAAATTTTCTTAACTTATTAATGCAGAAAACTTCTGCAAGGCCTTCTTTGTCATTTACGTGAGCTCCCCTTTCAAAACCACGAATTTGTCTGTTTACAAAGTATATTGGTTGCCCACCTTGTTCCAGAACCCCCAATATTGCATTATCACTAGCATCAGTGCTCAAAACAAGCGGTTTCGTATAATCAGAGACGTTGAGTATTGCAGCTGCTAAATCATTCTTTAATTAGATAAAGGCCTTCTCACATGCGTTGGACCAATTTAGTGATTTTTCGACAGCAGAACATTTGAAATCATAAATAGCAGTAGATTTGCAGGCGAATCGTGGAATGTACTCCCTATAGAAATTCATCAGGCCAAGGTATCGTTCTGAAGCCGCTTTGCCTTTAGGACGACCGAACTCCAAAATCAACTTGGTACGATCCGTTCTGGCGAAATGCGCCCATTTTCGATCATTTGACCCAAAAAGCTAAAGTTTGACACAAAAACCTGACACCTTTCTTTAAGGGATAATCCCAGATGTCTGACATGCTTAAGAAATGCGCTTGTTTCTAAGTAATTTTCATAATCAGTTTTGCCTCTTGATCAATCCATCATCAATTAGGTACGCACAATTTAGAAAAGGACCAAATATTTGTTTCCAGCTCTTGAGACTTATGCTACAGCATTCTTGAGGACAAAAATAATCGCGTTGGTTCCTAAAGTTTTCCGCTTGCTGCGTCACCCATGAAATTCAATAGTGTTGCATTCTTTACAGATTCATCGGCGTGGTCTAATCCTGAAGCAATATAAACAATATCGATCTTTTGACACCGAATTCGAAGTTTCGGGTGATCATCACATGTCAGCTGAAAAAGTGGCGGTGGATTAAGAGCCTTTGCATAGCTTAGAACTGATCCATTGGTAAGCATATTATAAAAGAAAATAAATTGACCTCTGTCACCACTGTATAACCGATGATATCAGGGAACTTAGCATAACGTGTAGTGTAAAAGATCACGGTTTTATTTTGAATGAATTTTCTACAAAATCGTAAAATACCTGCTAATCAATATAATAGCAAATAATTAATTAACCATGTTGAATAATGTTGACAATGGTGGCTATAGAAAGAAAATATCTTTACATCAGTTAAAAACTACAAATACTTATTCAAGGTTAACGCACCTTGATATATATATATATANGTCGGCTTCAGTTTGAAGTCGGTTTGCAATTTTTTTCCCAGAAATATAGGGATTTTTGAGAGCAATTGCGACTGTTTTCTGAATGAATTTTCCAATAATTTTTCGAGGGCGTCCACTTCCTTTTCTTATTTTGAAAGATTCTCCTTGTCGAATTTTTTTCAGCTTTCGAAAATAAGTTGATCGAGAAATTTGCGATGTCTCAAAGGCGTTTTCAAGCTGTTCCAACGTTTCCATTCCGAAGAAATCAAGTAGAAATTTTGCAAAGCAAAACAATTTGTTTGGTAAGTGTTTTTAAATAATTGCGAAGTACCAGTTTAATTAACTAACTTTTTTGTTTGACCATTTTAAAGTTCAGAAAATTCTCGTTGTCTTTTATTTTTATAGTTTTCCTCTAAAACGTCTTAATACGTTTCCACAAAGCGTGAAAAAATAGGTGTTCACACTAATTAAGTCGATGCTATGCTACAGTTTATTACACTGGTTTCGATAGAAAATCAATGCTTTCAATAAAATGGAAGTAATACTAGGTTGTCCCAAAAGTTCGTAAACACTTGAAAAAATTAAATTTTATGCATTTTTTAATTACTATATTTTTTGCGTTTATATTGTTATAGTAATATTCATTTTTTGATCCAGGTAATGAATAAAATTGAGCTGCGAGTTTTGGTTCGCTACTGCTGGAAGCGAGGTCTTTCAACTAGAAAAGCTGCTGAAGAGATTTGTGCTGCCGAAGGTAAAGAAACAATTGCATATGCGGCGATCTCAAAATGGTACAAGCGTTTCGAATCTGGCGACATGAGTCTTGAAGATATGCCTCGTTCAGGTCGGCCGTTAAAGCTGGATGATGGAGACTTAAAAACCGGGTTGAACATTGCTCCTTCATCGAGCACTCGAGAATTGGCTGGTGAGCTTGGAGTTGGCAAATCGACAATTCACCGACACTTGAAGTAACTTGATTTTGTTCACAAAAAGCCGTGCCAAGATCCTCATGAACTCATTGAAGCACAAGCCAACAGGCGAGTTGAAATTTGTCGTCAATTGCTCAGCAATCCATTGGACGACCGTTTTTGGAAGCGTATTGTTACATCAGACGAGAAATGGGTCTATCTAGTCCAGAACAATCGAGACAAGCAATGGGTTCAGAAAGGGCAAGAGACACCGTCAATTCCAAAACAAGATCGATTCGGAAAAAAAGTCATGTTGTGCGTTTGGTGGAACTTTGATGGAATCATACATTTTGAGCTGGTTCTGAATGGTCGTGCCATCAGTGCCGAACTTTACTGTCAGCAATTGGTGCGGGTCTACGAAAAGTTGAAACAAAAGTATCCGGCTCTGATCAACAGAAAGCGTGTTTTAATGCAGCAGGACAATGCCAAGCCACACACCGCCAGGAAGACCAAAGACATGTTTGAAGAACTGGACGGCGTTGAGGTTCTACCACATCCAGCCTACAGTCCTGATTGTGCTCCATCAGATTACGGCCTTTTCCGTTCAATGCAACACTTTCTGAAAGGCCGCCGATTTGAATCGTTTGATGAAGTTGAAGAAGCATGTCAAGAATTCTTCAATTCAAAGCCGGCTGAATTGTACTTTAACCAGATTTGAAAGCTTGCAGATTGATGGCAGAAAGTCTTGGAACATGATGGTCTTTATTTTGAGGAATAAACTTTATTGTTGCAGCTATTATTTGAGTAATAAAATTTCAATTTTTTTCAAGCGTTTACCAACTTTTTTCAAGTGTTTACGAACTTTTGGGACAACCTAATATAAAAATTTCTGACTTTTGAGCTCTCTTTTAATGACATTCAATAACTACTTTTTGAAAAATTAGGCTCTTAAATATATATATATATAACTAAAGTTTAGATAATTTTAGTGTTTGTGAATATTATATATTATATTATGCAAATTTGAAAATCAGTAACCGAATAATATTAACGTCACAGCAAAAGTTGAAAAGGTCGTCCATCCTCTCTCAGCTGCGGTTGTTTCCAGAGGAATGTAAGCGCTAGCGTCTAATTGATTAGGTCAACCAGCTCTTCTGCGATTTTCAGTGACATCCGATGATAAATGATGACCTGGATGAGACCCTATAAGCAGTAGTAATCGCAAGGGTTAAGTTCGGGAGAACATGGAGTCCAGAATTTGGAAAATATCGTCCGATAACAAGTTCAATATCGAACTTTTTTAATAGGAGTTGCATAACACAATTTACGATGCTTGTAGAGGCACTATTGTGCATGAAGCTATTGGCACGAAGATTACGGGCACTGTTCAATGCAGATCAATGTGATCTTTTAACCATTGACGAAAAATGGTTGGATGAATAATGTTTTTTGCAAGAGGATGAACCTATCCACAAAGTGACCTATTCTTGTCGTTGATTACGCCATTTATATAGAAATTTTTTTTTGACTTATTTCGAATCAAAGCCGAAGGAGTGCGTCAGTTGGCTTTAGTTACTATAGTATGGAATATTTATATGGGGAGAGATATAGATTATTGCGGAGAATGTGATAGACACTAATGTGAGGAATATTTGTTGCATTTGAAATCTTCCTGGAGGAGTTTCAATCAATCTCTGACACGTTATTATTGCAAGCCTCGTCAACGATTGTTGACCGATCATCTTAATGTGACAAACGTCCCTATATTAGCTGACTGGGAATGCTACCTGCTGATTCAAATTCAATCACAAATTTTTGATAGCCTCTGTGCTTAACATATACTTTATTATGCCAGCTTTCAACTTAAATTTGCGTAATGCTTTTGTTGCATTATTTCCACAAATGAAGCAAAGCAACATTTAATAAGAAAATTTGAAATTTAATTCATCACAGACAGTATAATTATGATTGCGCAAATTCGCGTGCTCAAGTGGGCGGAATAACCCCCGTAGTTTTTTCGAAATTGATTTCTTAAAAAATTTAAAGACTAGGGTGATGAAATGCATTTTTGAGGGTATGAATTTTTTAACTAAATTTCAAAATTTCCACTTCATTTGTGGTCACTAACTTGGTCATGACTGAGATGTCCCTCCCGTCAGAAAATCCTGTGTACATCTCTGATTGCACATAAGGAATCCATCACAGATTTTGAAAAATTCCTAATAGAATTAGGGTTGAACAAACGGTCATGTGTTTAAATAAATTTTTAATGGTTTTTATCATACATCAACTTAAATTAAATACTAGAATCGAAGAAATTATAGAAGATTTAAGAAAACATAGCAAAAACCACTTCTTGCAAAACAGATCTCTATTTCTATTATAATGTATTTATGTATTTATGTATTTATGTATTTATGTATATCGGCAGTTTTTGGATTTAGTTCGCAAATTACATGTAATTCCTTTGAATTATAATAGCGTTAAATCATTGTTGAACATTCCAAGATTGAATATGAAAATAAATTACTATATTTATATGAGAAATCAACAAATTCATATTATTGCAAAATACTACATTGCTAAAAGACCAGTTGCATTTTTACAGCCATTTCCTCCAGCAATGTGCATACATCGAGTTTTATCAAATAATGGTAAGACATTGACCATCACAAAAACGTTAAACAAAACCGTGATTGTAGAAACCAGAAGATATTTTTTAATTCTGCTACGTGTGCATTTCAATTTCCATAATTGCGCTTGCTTCTTTTGCTTAGGCATCAAGAATAAGATCCCCAATCCTAATAATCTAGTGGAGTAGATGAAAATGTAGGTATAGAATATATAGAATTGATCAGTTGTACTATCATTTATATATCTCCCGTCTTCCATCACATCAAAGAAACCGAAGACGAAGTTGGATGCGAAGATTCCTCCTGATAAGCCCACTGTGTACACTGTCCAAAACATTGCGAATGTGAAACTTTCTAATCCCACTGGAGCAAATTCAACTGCGACCAGCTCTGCAATAATGTACATCCAAGATGTCACTAATGCTTCGAAAATGTCATCCACAAACCAAATGTACTGACTTCTGTAAATGTTAAAAGTAGTTAAAATAATAACAGGAAGTTCTAGAAAAATTGAAAGAGTAACTTGAAAAGTTAATAATATTCGCCAATTCATATTTAGTAGATATTTCATAAACAAAAACAACCCTCCTATTGCAATAAAAACTTTGATTATATTAATGACATTTTTAACTATGGGTTCAACAAAGACCCAATTTCTTTCAATTTTATGTTCTACTGGAGTTTCAAACCCAGCATAAATTCCAAATACTAATCCAAATATTATATATTTTTGAAAGTATGAAGTTTCAAACAAGTACCATAATTGCCTAAAACAACTTTCTTTCACGTTTGAATGATTAATTGCTGTATACTTGTTTTCGTTCGTGAAAAATATGACGTATATCATCCCAAAAATGGTACAAACAGCAATAAATATTGTAGTGTTGGAAAGAGAAATGCTAAAACAAAACGTGCCACCATATTC